>MNPL01006874.1:39970-52417 GCA_002081605.1 Tropilaelaps mercedesae | reverse complement strand
ATATATATATATATATATATATATATATGGCGACTTATTTAAGATCTCTGTTACACTATGGTAAATATATACACACACACACACACATAAGTACATAGATACATTAGTACTGGCAGTCATTAAACTTACTAGAGGCGGAGATCATCCTGTTGCTATGATCAGGGCCGATGCAGTGTCAATGCCACCATCGTTAACTAGAATAATGGTTATACTCCTGGCGACGGTCGTCGTAGAGTCAGCAACGTAATAGAAAAGCATTGTCGACAGCAAGAATGACAGCCGAAGTTCTACCAGCGGTCACTAATTGCACTAGGTTTGTTAATTGGCAGCGGCGATGTCGCTGCATTGAAGGTGGGTTTTGTGTTAAAAATGAATAGTGTATTAGCGGCAAAATATAAGGGAGCCATTTTTTCCTAATTGGATATAGGTTTGCGAAGGTCCGTAAAATTTGAATAACCGGATTTGCTGTTTATGTAATGTACGGTCTATTTGCCAAAATTTCCTTCTACCGACTGTACCTTCTCCGATTTCTTTCGTAAGCAACACCAGTCGATCTTAGCATTATATAGCAAGACAATATAGGAAGTATAAACAGCGCCATTAGGTTATGAAAATCTGTTATGAAACACAAGTCTTGTAAGGACTTTAGTGATAAATTCCATATTATTTCTCAGTGACAATAGTAACTGTTTTATTTGTAATAATTAAAAACCTTGCAGGATTCGCGTTCACCACTACCTACAGCCTAGTGCATCCTGTGGTCCACATGAGTAATTTAACTTAATCGTTTATTTCCTGCATGAATGGATAAAACTATCTAAAAATATTACTGGATCTTCACAGGTAAAATCTGAATTTGAAAAATAGGTGCGAAATTTCACATGGCCCAAGAAACACATTTGAGTTTTCCTTAAAGAGTTGAAGTTCCCCTTAGTCGCCATTAAACGGCCATAATTGCAAAGACTGGGTTCTTATTAAAAAGCGGCCAATGTATTCGTTGAGAGGTATCAGGATAACACTCAGCTTAAACCTTAGATTTTTGTATATATAAATGGTTATAAGTATTTGTTTATCATACAGTCACTTGGGCAGCGTAAGCTTAGTTTCACTTCCTATCCTTCATATATTTAAATTGGCTCCCAACAGGCGAATTAGAAATGTATCGGTCAACCCGAACAACTCAAGTTTAACGCGCTTGTGTACTATGCATTATCGAGAAAGCAGTGATTCGTAGATATGTAGGATACTGTGCTGTACACTTAATGTCTCATACTCAAATTTATAACCGACGGATCAAGTTGTCCTAATATTGGACCGAAGGCCGGATTAATTTTTCTGTCGGACGATCGAATCAATCATCAATTGACTCATGAGCACACTACTGTTGCTTAGAATTGTTAAACAAACTCTCAGTTTTGAACTAGCTCAGACATAGATGGGATAGATAATATGAGTTTATTGCTTGGGGTTCACGTATGCCCAGGTAACCAATAAGACCATACTTTGTGTGACCCGCGTACTTATCAATGAATGGCCGGCGGCATTCTTTACCACACACCTGACCCCTCTAACATAACTACGGCTGTTCGTCTGAAGCTACGTAGTGTTGAGCTGGTCAGGCCTGATATTCTGGTTCATACCCCAAGCATTCATCCACAGATAGAACGTCTTAAACGCCGCCGGTGTCACTCGGCGGTGCGTTCGTAGGTTCTTTCTTTCTTCAGGTCTGTTGTCGTGAATGGCCTAAACCCAGAGATCGACGAGCGGACCGTTAAGAAAGCATGGAAATCTATCCACCCCATTCTATTTTGCCCTTAAGAACCGGAAAGGCAGACATTGCTTACTTAAATAGAACGCTTACATGACCACCTGGCAGTTGAAGCGGAGATAACTGCTTACTATTTGCCGATTTTAACTTAATTTACATGCGTATAGTGTAAATCTTTCGTGGATTGGAATGCCATGAGTTCGTGATTTAAGCGCGGGATTCCCATGATCGTACCACTGCATTATGTGGCATAAGCTGCTGAATTGGGTTGCGAATCTCCGAGGCCACCGCCTTTCAACAACGTAAGGGATATACACTACAGTAGATATTCGGGCTTTAAGGATATAAACTTGGACAACGAACATGTATCAGTGAAATGCTAACTGTGGTGACTCATTGAATGTGTACCATTTAAGGTAGTAAAAGGAGTAGTTAAGGCCCGAAGAGTGTTTTGCGTTCGTGCATTTGTGAACATAGGTTCTATTGAAACGAACGCACTGATTTAGAGAATCTGACTTTGAAACTCAGTTACAATGTTGTTCTCTACTCTGTTTGCTTTATATTGCCGAGGCTGCCAGACCAGATAAATTGCAGTTTTAGTGTCGTTGCCTTCGACTGTTAAGTGTAGTGTGTATCAAGTAATAGACACAGAACTAACCATTTTTATTCAGATGTATTTCACTGGCAATACATATTTCACCGATATTCTTTTAGGCGTCTTGCGGTCAAATCGTAGCAATAGAATGCTCAAACATTTCGAAGCATAATAAAAGGTTACTAGCGACAAAATCTTATGTGTTTAATCATTATTAATTACCTGGTACCTCAATATATCTTCCTGAAAATACCTATCAGTCAAATATCCGTCAACCCTATTGAACTTTGTAAGATAAATTTCAAGTTACACGGTTTTGAACATTATTTCCTGATGAGTTACTGTGTGAATTTAATATAATGAATTTGAATAATTTCTTGCTCTCGATCAGGCTATATGAAATAATTGAGTAGTAGCCATCCAACGCCTATCTTGTGGGCGCAAATCATTTGAAGAGTGCGATGCATGCGGAAGTTCTGGTAGTCACGACATGCGTCCGATTGGCTCGTTGATGCATGTTGTGTATAGTATGTTATTGGTCCAGTCCATCAAACGAGACCGCACGTTGCCCTCTGTTGTTTTTCTGCCTGTCGTCATCTGTCGACGCCCATAGAAATGTGACGTTTCGAAGGTTAGCAATTACTCAAGACTAGCTAATGGAAACTGTACAACCAAAACAATAGAACAAGCCTGATACTTGAATTTATTCTATAATGCACTCCAGCGTTGATTGTTTATAATGCACGACATGTAACTAACTACAGTTGACCTTTCGTTGAATGTATTACATGATTCCTTATTAGGATGAAAAGGAAGTATAGCGAAGATTTTCAAATGATGGTTTAAAATTAATATTTTGAACGATCTATAAAAAGCTGAGCTTTCATTTTGCTCATGCCCGTTATTTCCATCTTGTCAAAAATTCATTCAGACTGCCCCAGCTCAAAATATGGAAGCATCGTGCCACTTTAACTATAGTTGAACGTGAGTTATACTATTATAAATCTTAACTCATTTATTTGATCGAACATTGTGGTTTTGGTGGTATAAATGAACGTGCTTCAGAGTATCTATACGTATGCTTCAATGTATCTATAGTATAGATGAATATATCAGCATACTTGTAAATAAGGGTTGCTTGTCAGTGTCTGTTCCTGGTCTCCAGCAGAAAGTAATTTTTGTTAAAAAAGTTACAGGTATAGATATCGCGCCGATTTTATGTGCAGTTAGTATAGAATTATATTGAAATTCAATGGGGATTTCTGTACAAACTTACCCCTTGTACATTGGGACCCTTATACTTATGGAAAAATTTTTATACCCAAGGAGTTTAGTTGTGTCCACATTACCAAAGGTAATGCTTAGCAATATCAATTTTCGAAAATTGATGTCATCCACTAACGCTTTAATGCCTTTATTAATATTAATTTTATTTTCACGGTCGGAGACAGGACTCGGTGTTTTCAACTCTGCCCAATTCTCATCAGGCACAACTTCACGCGGAAAAAGTCCAGCTACTCTTAGTGGCCGAGACGCCACAACAGCAAGATCCTCGCTTTCTTCGCCCTCCGATTGTGCGTTAGCGTTTGAAAGCGAATGCAGCAACAGCGAAATGTATTCGTACGCTTATCGTCTGCGTTATTTGCAAAAATTGCACCAGGACGCGTTTCTAGGCCTCAATGCCGTGTTACTAGGCGAAGGGCTTCCCCCTGGCGCTGTATATCGCTCTTCTTTACCCGCAACACCCGTTTCCACACCCATTCGAGAGAACTGGGTTTTTTCCGAACAGGTAAGGCATTAGTATGCTTACATGTTTGCACATCCTTTAAAACAACTTAACCAACCTTTTAATTAAATTGGTCTAGACTGGATTGGTTTGCATCTAAATTTGTTGCCAAGGCTAACAACTGTGATTTCGTGGCCCTTGCACAGTTAAGACACACCTATCTGACCAACCGCATACCGTTGTTTCACGTAATTGGAAAGCTGTTATCTGGAGAGTATACACATCTATTTGTTATCTTGAGTAGAAACACATTTGTTTACATTACGTAACTTTAATCAATTAAACAATTCGCGTGTTTTTGTTCTATAGGCTATAGACGCACATGATTTACCACATGACTTACAAAGACAGAATGGAACAGGCGCCTGTCGTTACCAGGCGGTTGTTTGGGCACATACACTTTTGATTGATAAATCAGTTTTATAATTTCAACTGGGGCCTTGTATGTATTTAGTAATTATATTTGATACTTATTTGTTAGGCCCTGCGTGAGCGTCTATGCAAAACGCCCTCACCTAGGAAGTGTCGCCTCTTTGACCCGCGACGTCGCTCCGAGACTGGTCTCCACGAGGAAAGGGAAAGCAGCTGGACTGAAGGAGATAATGATGACGGAGAGCTTGACTCGCCTAATGAAGACACCGACTCGGTTCGCGAGAACGACGACTTCGTGCTGCGCAATCGTAAACTTTTCGTCGGTAATCTTCCGGCTAAGGTAGGGAAGACTGCAATTCGATAATCATACAAATAGGCAGAAGGGGTCCAAAGTCAAATGTACTACACATGAGCCAACTAAAGCAAGATCAAGCCGCTGCGAGAATTATCTTTCATGACAGGCTGCACTATGACTGACGAGACGAATAAGAGAGAAAAGTTAGAAGTAAGCCACCAAAAACTTACTTGCCACTCGAAGAAACAAGATAAACCATCTTTTCAGCCTAGTACTCTTTATGAAGACCCAACACGCATGTGTGTTTCATATAAAAATAAAGGTGATTTTCAAATTCAAGAATGCGCACCATTGTGTAGTCTTCAGACGCTATGTAGTCCGTGCTTTAACTTTACACGCGCAGGTCTCACATTAAATTGTTAGTATTAAAAGCATTGTTTGACACACGGAGTTTGTTTTTTTAACGCAATAACATGTTGTGACCACCGCAGGCGACCGAGTCCGATTTGCGTGAAGTGTTCTTGCGTTTCGGGTGGGTTGTAGACGTGGTTATATACGTAGGCGCGGAGCGGCGCTGGTGGCGGGGCTTCGGGTTTGTGACATTTTCCAAGAAGGAGGAAGCTGACAGGGCGCTCGAGGCTGGACGCGAGAAGACGCTCGTATGCGGCGGGCGAGCTTTAATACTTCTACCCGTTAGCGATAAACGGGCTTTTATACTGGGGCAGCTGGCAGCTAAAGGACGATGTCTCACGGTGAGAATACTTCCACAAATAGGACCAACGGCTAGCTAATATAGTGGTAAAAGTCATCCCCCCATCAAGTGGTCATATCCCCGTTTTCTGGGACGGTTGGGACTATTACTCTCGTCTTAAAAATCTCCGGGGATATGACCTGAGAATTCATCCTCTTGGCGAAAAAGTCTAGGATTGGCCCTTCCTTAGTTAACGTACTATACGTTACTTGATTAACTAGTACGTGCCAATGATTCAGGTATTTAATATAGAATAAATACACATTTGTTGAAGCCAAGGAAGCATATACTATTAAAGACCAAAAAAAACAGTTTTCGTGTTGAATTGTACTAATGATAGCACTTATATGCTTAAAGCTCCTTTCGATCTAATTGAGCCATTTAATTAGGTAACTTGGCCAGGGAGAGAAAAAATCAGTGTTAATATATTCATATTTATCATAATCCCTACAGAATCTCTTTTGTATCAGAGGTATATGAACGTAGCTGGCTATTTTAGATGTGTGTACAAGTTCATGAGGCTATTGACGGGCACAACACGAGGAAGTAATGATAATGTTATTAATAATAGTATCTAGTTTTAATATTAGCAGTTGTGGTATTTATACTAAGAATGGCAATAATTAATGTACAATGGCACTTTATTGTGCTAACATTGCTGTACCTTAATAGCCTTTCAGTATTCATAATTTGTAAAATGTTTAAATAATTTATTAATCTAACCGTTTGAAAATATTGGCACATCTATTGGTGAATGAAATAATGGAATTAACCATTATTGAGATTCTTTGTATTTGCGTATATTACAGGATGGAATCGATGGTACTGACGAAAGCCTCATGGTAGCGGACAACCTTAACCAAATGCCCGATGAGGTACTATATAACTAATATAGTAACTCAATCTGAGTGCTTCTATTTCAAATTTATCAGAAATGTTGTGCTCTGCTCCGTCCTTATATTTTAGCATATTTTGTATTATTCCTATGTGGACGCTTCTTTTGTATAAGCTAGAATTTTCAATTTATTCAGTTTTCAGCATAAATTTATTTAATGTGGGTTAAAAGGTAATGTGAAAAAAGTGACAGAGCTGTTCTTTAGCACGGCTACTAATTAGATCCTTAGATACAGCATCCGTCACGTATTCAACGCACATCACCTGCCATAGTCTTGTTATTCTCTGCGCGTTATGTGGTAACAAAAGAATGGCTTTTTCTAATTACATTTGAAATTGTAGGTAATATCCGCCATTTTCGTTCGATTAGACTGGCGTACTCGAGTCCGTATGGAGCGTGTCTGCAAACGGTGGCAGCGGCTCGCGCTCAAATTGTGGGCTTCAGAAGAGGACATTGGATTCGCATTCAAGTTATTTACTTCCGCGCAACGTGAGAAATTACTTTTTAGCTTATCAGCGAGTTCCATGTGGCGATTTTTACGTCTTGGTATAATTTAAAGCATTTTCCGTGATGCGAATGTTCATGTTTTTCTATTGCCGTTCATTTACACAAATACAATTTCTAAACACCGCTGAGGATATTTGCCATTTGCATGACTTTTCTTATTTTTTCACGTCTGACCCCGACAATAGCGTTAACTGTCGACATTTTCCGAGCCCTCTTAACGCGTTGTAAGGGTTCTCTACGACGAATTGATCTCTCAACAATTGCCCACACAATGAGTGGCGCGGAGGCGGCTGAACAAATCGCGCAAACTTGTCCTCACCTGGAGCAGTTAAACATGTCGGGACTATCGTTGACCAACGTATCGCTGCAGCAGGTGGCGCAAAAGTGCCCCAGTTTGCACAAGGTAATTTGGATGGTCACTGATTGTCTACATTCTTCTTTGCCTACAATTAAAATTATTTTAGATTAAGCTGACTTACTTTCGTTTTGTTACCTGACAGAAGTGTACACGTTATTATTTATTCTGCATTTTTGCTACAGGCAGTTTTTGAATATCATAACTAGATGTCTAGCTAAGATTTTGTAGATTTCCTTTAAGCTTTGATGTAGGCGTATCAAATGATTTGTGTTGGCATAAAATTGTGATCACTCAAATCGTAACTTACTCGACGAAACCATTTTGATACTGGCGGCGTTCTTGTTAAATTACAGGTCGAGCTTGCTGGGTGTCGCGACATCGGCGAAAAGGGCCTCTGGTGGCTGTTTCACCTCTGCAAGCACTTAGAGCACATCGATTTAACGGGGGTGTCAAAATTAACGGGCCAATGCTTTCATATGAGCGGCCAACGACTTCGCTGCGTCGTGTTAGATGCTTGCGTGGGAGTGACCCACTCGGGCTTCGTGAAATTAGCCACCAAGTGCTCATTTCTTCAGAGCCTCAGCCTCAACTCGGTTACGCAGCTTAGCGACAAAGACCTTAATTATATTTGCTCGAATCTGCGCGCAATTAAAACGTAAACACGCAGTCAACAACGACTGCATTGCAACTACAAGTTTCTTTTTCGCTAGCTGTTATGTTAGATTGGTCAACATTTTTTCAACTAAACGCAGTCAATGTGCCTTGTCCTTAATGGCAAGAAATTATATCGAAACATACGGCAGTGCTTTCCCAATCTTTACAATTCAGTTATATCATTTTGTAGTCGGTATACAACATAAATTTCTTTCCTATATATGTAAAAGTATATTTTCACAGCAACCGAAATTTGTCCGGCTTTGCAGCATTCACCTCGAGGGAAAGGGTCTTACGAGTCTCACTTCTACCGGCCTTTGCACTGCGCTTCACAAACTACAACAACTGGAGGAGGCATATTTAGCAGAAAATGGTGAAGTTACAGATGATGTTGCCTGCGTCCTGGCACGCGCATGTGCTCGTCTACGAGTCCTTGATGTCTCGCGCTGCTGCCGTCTAACGAATCTGGCCTTCAGTGCCCTGAGTCAGTGTTCAAACCTGAAAACGTTAAAGGCGTCGTACCTTGATCAGTTAAATGATGATGGCCTTCGTGCACTCTCTACGCAGGGAGCGCTCGTGTCGCTCGACGTGCGCGGTTGCCCTGCAGTTGGGGACGAAGGACTGATAGCTCTGGTTTCATTTTGTCCAACGCTGATAACTGTCGACGTTAGTGGATGTAGCGGTGTGACGAATCGCTTTATTGATGAAGCCGTCAAGGCTCTTGATATGCGGCCAGCCTCCTCGCCCTTAAAGGAGGCGGGTGATATCAGTTCAGATAAAGCAGGTGTGTATATCTATTCGGCCATTCAGTGTGCGTATTTCTGAGAGTGCTTAAACGGTATCCGTGAAAAGGGGTAAATATCATGTCGTGTTTCGCCTGTTTTCAAGGCGAAATAAAATGTAAAGGTAAACGAGATCTAGCTGCTTAAGCCCAACTCCACGATCTCGTGCAGATCACGTGAAAGTGCCAAAGCCGTACTTCATATGTCTTTCACGACCACCAACAATAATGATTTTACTTTTTAGGTACCGGCAAAAAAGACGCGAAATCCGTAGCTCAACTAATGCTTGTAATTGGCGCCAGCGGTGTGAGCTATGTTGAAGCACCCTGTGCAAAACTAAGGCTTGATATCTCAATTACATGTGTCACCGAATGGATTCCACCTGAAAGGCCAGCAAACAATAAAGGTTTGAAAACGTCATGTATATGAAGATTTTCGCGCAAATCAAACTATTTACTTTGTAGAAAACGCATTGCAATGTAAAAAATCATATTACAATCATTTTCAAACTGATCCTATTTACAACGAGATATACAAACTAAAATATAAATCTTAACGACGTGTTGTAGTGATATTAGCGAAGCTGATGATACACATCGTCTAATTGGTTGATACTTGAACCCGAATTTCGATTTAATTTTTGCTTAGGTGGACAGACGTACTGATAGGTAGGGCTATTTTACACGTATAACATTCATTGAACTTGAACTCTGCAAATAAAATTACTTTTAAAGGTTTACTTAAGTTTAACACTGGTTCCTTACGAGGTAGGCTTAAAGGATGGAAAGAATAATTAATCGACATACGTTTGACCAGACGTAAAGATATATGCCTAAAGAAGCTTGATGGGCTAATTGCCGAATATATAGTGACAGCACAGGCAGACGTCTTTTTAAGTGTTTTTCTGACGTTGAGTTTTGGACAATGTGGACTTTGAAAATTTCACTCAATATATATGTATATATATATATATATATATATATAGTAGTAAAAGTTTTATGGTAATTACTACCTCAGTATCATACGTGTCATACGAAAAACAATTGTGGAGTTTATTTTACCTAGCGCATTAACTGACTCTAACAACTAGTCTGACTCTTTGACGCTCCAGATGGTGGAGACCATTTTGGTGTTTACGATGAAGCCCCAGCGGAGTAATTTTTGTTCGAAAAATCATTCAACGACTTACGATCTATGAACGAACTTCTGTTGACAGAAGAACACAAACAGGAAGCATCTGAGTACAGATATACTTATGGAGGAAGAGAAAACTGGAATTACGTATTTTTAATATTATACTGTCATTTTATTGTTATGACATTTCACGTTATCGTGCCTACAGTGTGACATCATTAAGATTTTAGACTATAGTGCGGTACTCATTGTTGTTGTTAGTGAAAAATCCAAGAATAGAATGACGAAAGCCAATCCACGAAAGGGTTTGATCTTCTATATTATATACCGACCCGTTGTTCTCAAACTTAGTAGAAAGTTTTCGCGATTTATTTGTGTCTGTACGTCTGTATTGTGCGACGTAGATTAGTGGCCGTTACCGTATACGCGGCGGTACAAAATTATAGCCTGCTACCCTAACAAGGCCGTAAGATAAACAATTTTTCCTTTCTGGAGGAAAGTGTTTTCTTAATTTACTTTGTTCGACGGGGATACAATGTGTTATAGAGACAAGAAAATTTCCTTTCAGTTGTCTTCAAAGGTAAACGCAAAGCTTGAGATATTGAACGTAAATAAGATATAAACAATGGATGACCAAACAGCACGAAGCTTTGCGCTTTGCGTTTCAGTTTAGCTTAAGGCAAGTTGAAGTGGATATGCAAGAAGACCAGCAACTAAACAGAAGCACAACCGTAAACGTTTCAATAATATTATGATTATTATCAACTTGCTAGTGCAATACTCGTATCAAATCATTAGTGGTAGTGTTTGGAAAATTACATTTCGAAGTGGCAACCACTTGAGTCGAAATTGAGTTTTTTTAGTGTGACTACGTATTACCAGTCTGTTGTTTTGCTTGGAATCAAACTCCAAAATTGGGCTGTTTCATACTCGTTTTAAGTATTATCTCAAAAAGCCAAATAAGGACAACATTTGTAACTGTAATTTGATCAGTTAAGAAATATTCTCAACTGTAATTGAAGCTATGAATATTCTTTCATAAAAGCTGACTAACTGCAAAAATATTCATTTATGACGCCTACGTGACGCTTACCAATGTGATCATTCTTTTTTAAATGAGCAAAGTTAAGCTAAAAACTGTGTTCCTCGTGCAATTTAACTATTTTCATTTTCGCTTAGTTCGGTACGTGGATGCTATTACTGAGCCCTGTTCTGTCAAACCCGCGATAGGTGTAGGATCTATTAGTACCTTGCGGAAATTTGCGTAAAGCAATTGTCAAGACAACTCTGGCTTTTCGGGGATAGAAGGATGTTTAAAATTGCATTATTACGACTAAGGAAGTAATTGAAGGAGTAGACATTTGAAACTCTTTTAAACAGTTATTAAAATTCCATGGTAAGTTAGTTGATTATAGCTTATGTGAAAGAACCGGCGATTTTAAACGCTTGTTCAAGGCTTATGGAAGTCATTGCTCTGTATGCTTAGGCTTGGGCTGTTACTTATTTTTTATTACTGATTTTAGCAAACTATCATCAAATTATTCTATGACATGTAAATTTGTATAGCCCTAAAAACCTAGCTCCGATATAATAATAAGTCAAATGTGGTAATTAAATTCGTTTCTCTTTCTATTGAGTTTTTTGGTAAACCTTGAATTTCATTTTAGGGTGGCTTATGAAAAGTCCATTTTCAATTTTGAATCACGATCTGACCAGTTTTATTACAATTTTTAAGAGAATTTTTTTGGCATACAGAGATAAACATAACTTATTTGGTTTTTTAGACGCAGTTTATGTATTTTGTTAACTGATAATTTATCCAATACGTAGTACATCACATCAATTCCTGAAATTGTGTTTATTTTACAAGGTGAATACACTGAATGGTGAACTTATACGGTGAGGAAATGATGACGAACGCGTGCACTGAGAGTTGATTATTTTGGAAAGGTGGAAAACCAAACACTGGGGTATTCAGTGCAAATGGCCTTTCCAAAAAAAGCGAACAACAGATCTGTCAGACAACCAACCATCATAACAATTGAGTAATTCTCTAAATTAGGTAGCATAAATATCAGCTGTGAGAGTAATGCTGATCTATATTTATCAATTTGTGAACAACTAAACATTTTACAGTGAAAGTTACCGACCGTTTCAATAAGCGCAAATCCCTGTATGTCAATATTAAGCGATTCAGTTGTTAATTTTGTATCAATTCAATTGAAAGATCCTTTGTGAACATTTGTTGGTATAACGAGTAGGCAAAGGTATCCTGCTAGAGTCGACTTGTGGGTTGGATGAACGAATTCAGATTCATTTTTCAGAAATCGCTTTCACTGCTTTTTTTTATATTTTTGCTTCTTATGTTTTATATTTAGCACCAAAATCATTATGTTGAATATTCTGGTTGAACGTATCGCGACGCAATTGGCACAGTCACTATACTCCCTGTCGCACACGTTGTGAATGTACAACTTGCAGTAGAATTGTTAGCTGTATTTTGTATTAATGACGGACAGGGAAAGAAGAAGCTGCCAAAGGTTTTTCTAA
>MNPL01006874.1:25632-39372 GCA_002081605.1 Tropilaelaps mercedesae | reverse complement strand
ATATATATATATATATATATATATATATATATATATACCCGAATAGTAAACTTAGTCGTGTTCTTATTATTTAATGTATATATTTTGTTTAGTATAGGATTGAATCTTATTTACGTTCGTACTAATTGAGGTGTAACGTTACACTCTTTTCTTTAGTAATGGTACGAGATAATAAATAATTAGAGCCGGATAATAGTCAATAACAAACAGAACTGATGTGGCTGTAGTAAGTAGCATGACGCATTCGTAGGACCAGGTGAATTTGAGATTGAAAACAAGGTGGCCTCACTCCGTTGATCGAAATGGATACCTATGCCACACACACCGATTGAGCTCAAGTGCAGAAAGATGAACAGCACTCCAAGTCGTGGAGTGACAGTTATACGAAATGCTCATACCACTAGATAATTCCAGATAAAGCATACGGTGCTACTGCGGACAGATTCTGCTATCAGCAATCTATATGAGTCGATCTACAGAGAGATTTTACAATACATAAGATACAATAAATACCATACAAAGCTTATAATATCATGCATGAAGTTGGAAATGTGGTCGGTTATACAGCCTAATGGAAGATTTTTTATGGGGCAATTAAATTCCCTGAATATCTGTTTTGAGCTCTTTTTTCATTCAAGTAATTT
The DNA here is from genome assembly GCA_002081605.1 of Tropilaelaps mercedesae. Taxonomy (NCBI): domain Eukaryota; kingdom Metazoa; phylum Arthropoda; class Arachnida; order Mesostigmata; family Laelapidae; genus Tropilaelaps; species Tropilaelaps mercedesae. Next base: position 38,728 of record MNPL01006874.1, on the reverse strand, counting down.
TCAAATTTCCAAGACCTTAAAATAAAGTGAGCCAATGTCATCCGCATGCAGAGCAGTCTTTTCCTCCTCCTGTATTTTTGCTCAGAAATGCCACCGTTCGACCAGTAATCGTTGCGTGATGGCTTTCATTCATAAATTAGTTCACAAACAATGTTCACTAAAAGAAACAGGCAGCTTTGATAAATTTGGCACTGCATTTATCCATATTTATCACTTACAATCTTCATAATTTGCCACAGATTTCAATGGCATGGTAATAGACACCTTCGCAAGCGCTACATAGGGTGACTTGATAGAAGAACATCGATCAGAAAAAGGCTGTTAAAGGATTCGGTATGTAAGGACGACCCTGGGCTTCACCGAGTCCAACTGGAAGATGATCGTCACCTAGCAATGATGTAAATAAAATCTCTTCTCCGCAGCGTTTGTTTTTAACAGGGCAATCGATTGGTTGCAAATACGAGTTGAGAAATAATCGCACTTCTGTGAACACTGGGTATTTAACGTCGTTGGCTTGGTCGCACACTTAATTCAAACAGGTTAATGTCGAAAAAATAAAGGTCCATTCTAACTCGATGAAGGCTCGTAAAATTTTTTTAGTGACAGCTCTTTTACACAATATTTTAGTTTCTTTTAAATGCAAACAGGCCTCAGAGTTCCCAGACAGATCGACCTAGAAGTCTGATGCTAGAGAATAAAAAGCAGCGGAGTATCGCGACTGGATTCATCAACGTGTTCTGCATCAAAAATAAAGTCGAGCCAGCGCGAAGACCTCGTTACACAAAGGATCAGTAGGTCGAACGACACAATAGCCTCCTCCCACCCGTTTACTAAGCACACAACTGAAGTAATGCCCTAATCGAGTCCCAGTTGTTATCCTGAAGTGGTTCGTCCTTATATAAGGTAAAAAGGGCAGCCTTGTTACCGCCACCTGGAAATAATTAGACGTTATGATTTTTTTAGTGGACTAAAGAACGGGCTTACATTTGTGAATTTTTTAATTTGGCGAAAAGCTCGGTACCGCTCCCCTAACCTCCAAATACACGGAAGAAGCATGTTGTACGAACATGTTGACAGTATATTTCATGATTTTCCCATTTGTTTAGCACTGTTTAACTAATAAACGAATAAAAACGAGACTCAGCTAGCGCTAGTAAATGATAACAAAGAATGTCATTTCTGAATTTATGAACTATTGAAACTTGCGAGATTTGAATTTGCGGTTATTTTTCTAATTTGAAATGCCCACATTTTCACCCACAAACAAGGTCATTCTTAAATATGCGTTGGAAATCCGAGATGTCATATGAAATCTTCGTAGAAGGAACAATATCATGGTTTTGGAGGAAGTACATAAACTTAAGCCTATTATATAGCTCTAGCGTCCTGTTAAAACAATTAAAATAATTAAAGTAAGAGGCAATAATATTTAGCCACCGGCATATCAAATGTAAAGTAGATTCTACGGGACATGAATTTAGCTTTGCGAGATAAAATGTTTTCCAATGAAATTCTGCTTATTTCATGTACATGGTATGGCATTATTTGCTGTGAGTTGTGTGCTTCTATGCACCTACAACCCTGTGCAGTGTCACCCGAATTACCGAGGCGAGGCTAGCGTGTTACCCCACCGACACCTTCTAAGACTCTTCATCTTCACGCGGAATTTAAGCGATATCTACATTTATGTCGACGTTCATTTTTTTATGCCTGGTATTTCGGCGGCCAGCGTAGTCAGTTTTCTGATTCATGCTTAACGTCGTATGTGTTATAGGTTCTTAAATTTGGGCATTGAATACCTGAGTGGGGCTTCTCTGAACGGCGCTTATTTAGAACGCACGAATATGCACCCAGTACTACTACTACGCGCATATATATAATGATTTAAAGATCCAAAAGCACGGGAATAAACAAAATACAAAAAATTAGCATGGACTAACTCGAAAAAAATTCGAGTTTTTGCATTTGCGGAAGTCATCAAGTACTTAACAGGGGAAAGAGCGTAACCAACGTTTTCATGACAGATATTGTTGAGGCATATTTGTCCTGGGCAATGTCGCTAGAAATTTCAAAAGCTTCGCATGAATCATGAGCTGAAAACATGTTCTCCATACATTTTTCGAAAATATACACTTTTCTGGAGAAAGCCGGCTGGAGAAAGTAGCATGTGAATATTGACTTCACATGCATAACAGAATTTAGCAAGGAATAACATAAGTAGTACAAGAAAGTTTAACAAAGCTTTACTAGATTATCCCACAATATTGTTACGAGGCAATGTAACCTGCCCTCGAGCTTTTATTCTGCCAACCCAAATCGGAACTACACAGCTGACTTCTTAAGGGTCGCCCGAGCAGAATAGAGTGAATAGCGCACAGATCATGTTGCCCGAGTCAAACATGCGTGGAGGTACTACTGGTAGTAAAGATAGATAGATTGGAAAGACCGCAAATTTACCGGGAATAACCATCTTTTTCATTGGCGATACGGATGCAAGTTTTATAAATTCAAAAACAAAGCAAGTGGACACAAGTGGATTTGAGAATATCGGCCTTTGTTTTCTAATTCTAGCTAAATAAAATCTTAATAGTTACTCATCACTTCCGAGCATTGTACTTACGAGACGCTAAACGTACAAAGAGGCAATGCGGTTAGCTGGCTTCGAACTGGCCATCTACTTAAGCGACATGTTCGGCGCTTCGCCCCGTTTGTAGTTCGATATGCTCCTTCCTAAGAACTGTATTAATGCAGGCCAACCATAACAAGTATTTCGCCATTAACATAGGAACTTAAAAATCTCAAGTACATATTCCTAAACGATTAATCTGGCGTAGTCTCGTTCGGTAGTTACACTCACGCCTAGCTAACTAGATCAGGTATTTAGGCGCAAGTTTGTAATGAGATTAATATGCTTTAACTTCTTCAAATGGCTTACTAAAGTCATTGAGCTTGACCTTGTTGACTCCTCAAATTCAGGCAGGAGCGACCTTAAGAACTGTAAAAATGATTTCTCTCGGAAATGAAACTTGCGAAATCTACAGGCAGGCTTTTAACGTGTCCAGGTTGACGACCGCACAATTTGAGCTTTTAGAACACACGCATCCATTGAATATATATAAATTCGCTACGCCAACTTTCCTAATTCAATGATGCGAGTTTGTAAAGTTTTTGAAACTAACAAGCTAATACAGACAGGTTGTTTACCAGCGACTTTTACTTTACCCAAATACTCAAGTTGGCCCACGTATGGCGCCCAGATTCTTCGAAGGTATTGCACACATCCGTACATATAAAAGAGCTTCAAGTTAGACTGAAAACAACCAATTGAGTGTTATGAAAATTCTTGAAAATATGATGTACAAGATGGTTAAGAATATACAAAAAGATATGTAGCCTCCAAAGCAATTAGAAAACGTTAATACACGAGCAAACGTGTTATAGGTGCAGCATAAAAAAGGAAAGACAGATGTCAAATTCAACCGATGAAAATTTAGTTGAGTATGTTGATTAGCCCATAGCAAAGACATTTTTGAGAAAGTCATCACAAGAAAAATATTTTCGTACTCACGCAAGCAATCAGAGTGGTAGGAAAAAAGACTGAATTGGATCATTATTAAATACACAAGATGCCTACGAAATGTGGACATACTGACGTAGGATATGCTAAAATCGAAATACTATATTGCAAATGGTAATTATAAAAAACACACCATTCTGAGTGCACTTTTTAGAGCAAGAAATGCTTGCTCAAAACAGGTAGATTAGAGAAATGACCGCCACGGAAATAAAAAAAGTATCAAGATTCACAGGTATATAAAAGTAACCCTAATCGACAAACCACAAGTCTTTTCAGAAACATGCAAAAGGGCAATTAGTGATAATGAGATTAAAGACAAGCATCCTAGCAATACGGATTTAAACTGTAGACTTGAAAACTAACCGTCAAATGAAATATCATCTCCGCTAAAGACAATATTCCCACTTCGACTTCATTATAAAATTTGTTTACACTGCTAAGATACATACTATGGCGAACTTAAGTAGCTGAATGAAATTATGAAGACTCAAAGCCGAAACGGTTTGCATAGACGATTGGCACTAACATTCTCTAGAATGCACTCGAGTGAACTCTTATACACCTTTACATACGAAAAAACATTGAATTGAGTGTGATAATGCCAAATTTATTGCATTCTTTATAAAAAAAAACCACTAGATGAATTCTGATTGCAATATATCAAATTATAATATGAACAATACCATTACAGTTCTGAGTATTATCTTGTTAGATCGAATACTTGCACCAACACGATAGATCCGAAACGATGCTGAACTATGTTTAACTATCAAATCGAACTATCAAATCGTGTATATGATCGCCTGGTGAATCATCAGAGACTTTGTGTCCTATAATAAATGTTGCAATGATTGAAATCTACGAAACCTGTTGGTCTTGTTTATATTGGGTTATTGTTGGAAGAGTTAGTTTTTGTCAGTTTATAAATCTTGGAGAAAAATTTCCCCTAAATTCACAATATACGCATTTTTTGAGCTGGTTGTTTTGCTATTTTGTTAAAAGAAAGTATTTTACACCCCGTTCCAATTACTAAATCTTCGAAAAAGCATGTAATGTCACCATGGGTTACAACCTCTGTCGCTGAGAGAAGCAGAGAGAGAGTATGTGAGTAAATTTAAGCCTCACCCATGGCGCTTGCTGAAGCACCGCTGCCAACGGCCCTTACTCAGCCAGCGGATACACAAGGTAAGTAGCCGACCTTCCGACATGAAGGAAAAACCAGATGGATAGGTTAGATTGTAAAAAAGCTTCGCAGGTTGATTTGCGCCGTATGCAATGCCAACCTGCATAACCTTACAGTCAACAATACACTGGCGCTTGCTACTTGTTCTTGGTCAGGCAAATTACAACATTTAAAATATTCGTTAGCCTAGTCTAGACTATCATACTCTTTGGCAATCTACGAAAGTGGAAATAGAATAACATGTTGTATAATCGTCACCTGTTTATCTGCCTCTAGTGTTAACCATTATACTCTCGCGCATCATATTGCAGTTCAAAATAAGTACAATCAAAAGCAGCAATTTAAGGAGTTGCGAATCTTACTCAATTTCCGTCATGCTGAACATGATGCAGTTTGTCTACACGACCTGCAGTCTCAGAAGTCAGCTTTGCTTTGCGGAATGAAACAGGTGGGTACAGTATCTTGCGCGCTTGCGTATCACTAGATCGATTTTTGCAAACATATTACTATACATTGGATGTGGTTGCCTCACAATTTCCTTCGCAAGGGTATGATATGAGGACTGCCTGGACTATGCGAACAACACGAGGTCGACGTGTCTGGAATAAATTCAATAAAACTGTGATTACTAACCGTAGTTTAAACACGATAAAAGATTGTGCAATAAACACACTTAGTTATTTCGTATCTAGATAAAATTTCCGAACATGGAGTCACAAATGACGCATTTGTAGTCATCAGTAGTCATTTTATCAATACGGAATACAACTTGATGCGGTGTAGCACGCAATAAATATTGGTATATAAAAGAAACTTTTGGAATTTTGCTTATCTTGGGGAACACCCTGTCTGTATAAAACTAATTTACCAAATGATAACGGTACACTAACGTAGTTTTCTTGGGTATGGCACCGTACTCGTCAAGATCGAGAAGTTAAGACTTCATTCATAAGCTTTTCGTATTTGTCTAATCCTTTTGGTCGTCATGAGTAACCATCATTCCAGCTAGCAATGTACATTTCATTGAAATTATAAAATACTTGCGCGTGTCAATTCTGCTTCAGTTTTATATTTCAAACCACGCCGGTACCATAAGGAGTGTTTATAAAGCACCAATGTCTGCAAACCATATTACTTACTGCTCTGTGCATCGTGCGAACAGAGGTTTTTTAGAGTAGTAATATTGGTTCTTCAATTAGTGATATTTACTTAACTATTAAGTGATTTTAATTTCATTCTATCATATTATTATACGTAAATGTTGATAATTCATACTGGGTATTGGGTAATGCGCTGACTGCACAGTTCAAACGATTTTGCTTCTAAAAGCACTTTCTTACAACATTAGATTCATTTGTCTGTTTACTGTCACTCTGCGTTCAATTAAGAAAGCTGAAGATGAAGAAAAATTTGACGCACGTAAAAATACATTAAAACCTTGAACAAAACACAATGAAATCTTACTACGTAGATGACTGTGAAAAAAGAATGGTTGCTTTGCAGGCTCCTTTTTTCTTGACGCCTAATATTTGAATTGGTTTCCGTATTTTCCAATTTAATTCACTTGGGATGCCGAAGTTGGACAGACACCGAGAAGATTAATTGCGGCTTACAAAATTCATTGCAGTTGGTGTCTTCTGTATTCTCGATCGCCCGGATCTATATGGTAACAACAAAAATACTCTAATCGTTTCCTTAATTCGGCGAATAAGTTACTCTGTTTATATATTGTTATGCCTCCAAGTGTGACCTTTCCGTTCCAAACCCTCTCCTCATTTATAACCACGCCTGCTACTGCAAGCGATGCACATGGGCACTTGGTTAGCAAGACAATCACGTACGGAAAATTGCATACATGTTTCATTGTACTACAGTCAACGAGTGTATGGTGCGACGGCATTCTCACAACAACTGTGGCCACAAAATTGGTAATACGTAAACACTTCGCCGCATTAAAAAGAAAATCTGCTTGAATAGCAGTGCAAAATTTACTTGGTTGTAACTCCAAAATACTGTTATTTTAAAAACGATATGTCAGCCACTAAAACAACGGACTTTAACATTATACCTGGAGGACAAAACACCGGTAACACATATGTACACACACAACAGTTTCTCAATTTATATTCAAGGTAGATATTTTATGCTAAATCGACAATATCGTAAAGCGTTATGTCTAAATAAAAAAATGGGATACACGAGCAATTGGGATATGGGGAAAATAAGCAACATATTGAAATAGTTGCTTTAAATGCATATTCTACCGAAGACCATTAATTGGATGTGCATATACAAAACAATGCGAAAACGTTAAGCAATTTTGTTGGAAACATTTGAAATCATTGTATACACTATAATGATTAGTTGAACTGTTTAAGACGTTAGGCAAATCTAAATTTGGAGTCTAAACGCGTGTAGTACGAAGGAGATTACGTCTCACAGTAATGAAAGAGTGAGTGCGGACACGGTCCACGGGTTTTTTTTATTGGCTGACAAAATCTGAACCTTTCAACCAAAACAGATGTTCTCAATCTTGGTTAGATATTGTGTCATGTAACAAAGAAGTAATTGGAAACGAAGCACGTGAAAACAAAAATTTACCATCCGTATGAGCAATTGTGTAAGACCGGCTCAATCAGCGTGAGTAAGAACACAATAGAATAGAATTATATAACCTTGTGAAAGTAGTGTACTTGTACAATATGGTGTGAGCCGCCATTAAAAAACTGGCCTATTTGTAACATTTCAAGTGATAGATAAGATGTATATTCATATCACTTAAAAGTCATTGACAAATGTGAGATATTTCCGTGCCACAGGTAATGCCATTGATTCTGATTATGCAATTAAATTATTAACTTGGATCCAGCAGTGCCCCACTCACTAAATACATTTTTGCAAACTCACTGACGCTTAGCTTTTTGCCACTATATTAACCGTCAATTCCCTCTTTCGGTATTGATTGAAAGCGTGTGTGGACCCTTGATGCAGCATATCAGGCTTTTTCAGAGTCTCACTAGGAAACAGCCCACTAGGGTATTCTGCAAGTCGGCTACAGTACCTTTTACTTTCAAATATTGTTTTCCAATAAACGACACGCGATGCAAATTATTTTTTGGATAACTATAAGGTAATAAAAAATATAAGGATGAGCAACAAAAATCTTCCACGCGCACTCGGTGTCGATCTGCGCCACTGAAAAATAAAAGAAAAATAAATGCAACCGCACACACACCGGTCCCAGTAATTATCCGCTTAACATTTGCAGCAGTAAATGTATACTTAAATAATTTAACGTAAAGTCAAACTTGGAATCTATTCAGTTGTACGACCTTTTTTGTTCTACCTTTTTAATCCTATTCCAGTTCCCTTGCTTCCTAAGCAAAAAACATTGAAAAAAATTTTATAGAATACGATTCCATATGAGAGCATATGTATGAAAGTACAAAAAGTATAGAAAGCAATGATACATGGATAACACGAGCGCCTGTGGCTACTCGATAAACTGCTAGTAAAAATTATACTAAGTGAAATCATCTTGAGCAAATAGCTATAAATTTTATTCTTATGCTCAACCTATACATCATTTCGTAACGTTATTATTTACGCCAAATATATTAATGCATTATTGGTAATGCGTTAATGATACGCATTAATTATTAATGCACAATTATTAATAGTACGCATTATTAATAATCTATATTGTATCGCGCTAAATAAAACTATCGGTATTAGAAGTTCCATTTAGTTTCTGATTACAGTTTACTTATAAACATTTATTTTTGATTTTGAATACTAATTCGTTTACTTACACTATAGGCTTAATTCAAGCTCAGCGGCTTGGCGCATTTGCGTGCGGCCAGAGCGGATATGTAGGTGCGCGCGTTCGATCCCCGCCATTTGAGATTTACATTTATGTAGTCCGTCTTACGAAGCAATGCAAAAAGCGCTACCGTGGATGTTAAATGTTGGCTGATGATTAGCCCCAAGAATACACTACAAGCTGACTCTTGCTGACAGGAGGAGACTGTTCAGTACTATCGGAATGAACTTTCTAGTTCGTTTTATCCTGACCATGATGTAAATGGCTATACGTGGTAAATAATGTCGGCCAAATACACTAATCGTATGTGTGGCCTGCATATTTGCGTAAACAAATCAGTACGCAGCATGCGCATTGACACATGCATTTTCTAGAAAAGCCTTCTTTATGTTATTATGGTTTTTCTTAATCGGGAAATATTTAATCTTATTCATCTGTTTTTGTATTGACTGTGACTCATAGTATGACTTATTGGTACGCCGCATCATATTCGACGCCATCTTGGGCTGTACATGTGTTTATACTCAGACGTTATAGCAGACGTTCACTTTCCAGTTGGCTGCATCGAGTCAGAAGTAGAAAACAGTACTGTCCTTTTACACGAATTAAAAGAGGAAATACTGTTATTGGAACCTACTGTCGTGTAACATACGTAGTATGAATGCTGGAGATTCACTTCGCGTATCACCGATCCAAAATTGATGCTAAGGCTACTGAAGACCTTCTTTATTAAATAAGACAACCCGACGTCGGAATAATGGCCATCTAAATGTGAAATGTTAAGTGTATTATCGACAGTGTTCATATTCAGTGCTTAGGTCAATATCATATTGCCATCTTGACTGGGTTGTTTGTAAGTCCATAAATTTCCACCAACTTACTAGTGAACCGTTATTTGGGTCGCTTTGTAGGAGATTCGAATATTGTTTTTTGGCGAGCTTTTACTTCACCAGTCTTTCGCAACACGATAGATAATTCCATTTGCCAGGGGAAATGTCAAATTGTTACTGATGTACAGACATATATACCGTGACTAAATCAAACAGAGGTACATTGTTGTCACTAAAGACATTTGCAGTGCATTTCAATTTAAGAGTGATAAGCGTAGGCTAGGTAGAATCGGAGCAGCTATCTTCACCTTGTTGGCAAGTCATTGCGGTACATTAACCTAGTATGTTACCTAGGACTTCTACTTTGTCATTTTTGGTTTAAAAATCGTGAGTCGAAAGACAGAGGTAACGCCAAAAGACATTTAAGGACCTTAAAATAACCGCATACATGTTTATATTAACTGAATGACCTTTGTCGTGTAACGCATAATGTTGATACAGTTTGAATTGAACAGCTTGAAAAATCCTGCGCTAGTTAATCCACCGTATTGAAAATATCGCTGGAACACTCTCCTGCCTTGATCAATAGATCAGATGTTATAATGACCGAAAAAGACGTATGGGGAATATTAACTGATGCTGACAAAGGTCGCGGATGAAACCGAGCTTCAACAAATCAAAATACAAAACTTCCATGTTTCGTGAAAAAATACCAGTTTCTAATTATAGCAGTTTTAGAAACTAAACTCGCAGTAGGAAGGATACTACCATTCTTTCTTCAAACGAAAAGACCGGACAGATCACACCCATGACGGTACGGGAATGTCTTTAGAATGCTGCACAGTTGAATGGCGTATTCTTCGTTTCTATTGTCGTGTGAAGGCAGGGATGATTTTGAATTGGGTTACTTTGAATACAATTGATTTTTGTTATTTTGAATGTTTTGTGAATACAGGTACGGGGTATATAAAGCCAATTTATTAATGTACCCTATAATGTTCTCAAATGTGTGTTTGTGGTCGTTGTATAATTAGCGCACGTTGTCAATTAGTCTGACGTAGTCTTCAACGGGTAACTATCAAAGGCTTTTCAAGTTGGCACCAAGCACATAAAAAGCAGAATGCCATGGCGCGCTATGTAATGCTCGCTCAAAGGACGTCCAGTTACCAGTAACGAATCTCGCCAATGTGTCATCGGAGAAACGCTCTTTGTCTCGTCCACCAAAATCATATAAAGACGCAAAGAGTTATTAGCTAAGGTCGTGACAAAAATTTCCCTTATGGAGAGATAGCATCTCTAAAAAAGAGATCATTATGTCCGGGGCAGCGAGCGCCTAATGAATCATTATCAAGCACTTCTCAAAACACTAGTTCCGGCATTGTCAGTTGAATGGCATGAAATAAATTGTAGTGGAGAGAAAACCTTAAAATGGCGTTCACCGTCTGAGAAATAGGCACAAGCACAACATGCCCGCCTCGAGAGGTCGATACTGACGACCACCTTAGTCCATCCTTCTGCTATGGATTAACCACTGGCACAAACGAAGACGATTTATCGACTTGGGTTTCGTTGATTTTTGCGCTGTTTTTGGCTTAGAATTCCCTACAGTTTTGCTGCTTGAGCTGAAAAAGCTCCGTATTCTCTGTCCTCAAGTGCTGCTGAAAGAAAGAACAGAACAGGCCATTATCGTGGACGAGATTACGAAACATGAGATTGTGGAGCAAACTACCGCTTAGGACGGCCACTTGGATCTGGGCATTTTAATGTTTGGTGCTGAATTCATCTTTTTTGTGTTTTGGGGGTTTAGCTAAACGCTTGATACTCATGCGCCGTTGCAACCAGGAACTGTTCAGTGCGGAGACTCACAAACCCGCTAAAACTCCCGTTCTCCACATCCCCCCAAGCTTCGATTAATGGCACTATTTCCACTGAATTCACGGGCTCCAAAACACCTGTTGCATACTACGCCATTATAAGCCTAGTGATTCCCGTAGTTGTTGATGCGCATTATCATCTGATATAGCATATGACAAACTGCATGAAGCCTGTTGTGTACGCAACATCACGGTACTGAGAATCAAAGCTTGAAGATACCCGAGGATCTTGATTGCATCAGGCTACAAGGTCAAGAATTTTTATCGCAATAGCGCAATTATGCGACCGACTGTCTTGTTAGACGTCACTTACTTTGATTCTTGTCTACTTACAATAAACAAAATTGAACTCCTTCCGCTAGAAGGCGCTTAAACGTGTCCTAATCATTATCGGCATTCCCAAAATTCATTAGAGAAGACTAACTAAATTTCTGAAAATATATGTGTAAAATTATATATTCGACTCTGTGAAACCTTGCAATTTCACACCAAGGTTAGACTTCAATGTTATTTTCCGTGCGTCAACTTGAATGTTATTTATTTTTCAATTTCGCGTGGAACACAGACCTTATTGTCTTGGCCTATCGGGAGGAAATCACTACATATATATATATATATATATTCTACTGATCAGTTGTCCCTGCTTTGAACTCGCAAACGTTGTTAAAATTCTTGTTGCACTACAACTCCAATCTATCAAAATTCACGAAAACAATATTTAGCGCAGATCTATCCAATGCTATATTACTTATCCGTTGGAAAAGTCTTTTTGAGATAACATCAACCCAAGCGTGTGAGCACTAGTTTTTTATTTTTCAACCCCGTTTTTATTTTCTCACAGCATTGCTGAAGCAATATAGCTCTATAAACATCGACTTATTCTAGAAACTACAAATCTACAAACACATACTAATTTTTATCTATCAAATTCCTGGGATGTGCAAGCTACACATCGACTGAAAACACATTCTGTTTAGCCCGTATGGAATTTTAGAAAAAAAGAAGTATCAAAAATGGGGTGCACTCTCAGCCTGTACAAATAAGTGATATTCTGGTTTGACAAGAGATTCCTATATATAATGTCGTTCTTGTGCTCAAGCGGAAATAGGTAAATCTAGCGCCTTTGTATGGATGGCATGTCAATATTATTGGCCGTGAATCCCATATATTATGGCTACAAGGTCGATATGCGTTAAAAGCACTGCAATGTGCACTCTAAAAAGAAATAATACTGCTGAGATAAATATGCTGTACGTAAGTTGTTAACTAAACAAAACATTTAACTGATTTATAAAGTTGAGTTACTTATAAGTTATACTTAAATATATATATATATATATATATATATATATCATATAAAGACTTTTTACAAGATGGCAAATACACCGCATTTTAGCGAGACCATAAACTAAATAGAGGTGGTTGTTTCATTTGGCATCTTTGTATTTTAACGAATACTCATCAGTGGAGTTTATTTATAATATGGGGAGCCAGATTGAATTCGTGGAAAGCATGACAGAACCCTCAGCGAAAACAAGAACTTATCCCTTCAAAATCTTATTTTTTAAGTTGGATACGTCAGCGACGTCTTCCAACTTTTCATGAGACGTATCATTAGCTGATAACATTTGGCGTAACGCCTTGCTGTTACCAGTCACCCGTACTAGTCAGTTCATTTTGTATGATAATAAATAATTATTGTAGTCATTACCTGCATTATGTATAGGAAGGAATGCACATGATACCTACGCAAAAATCTCACATATCAATATGCAAATCTCTTTTCGTTTCATCTGAGTTAGCTCATAT
>MNPL01006874.1:3767-25060 GCA_002081605.1 Tropilaelaps mercedesae | reverse complement strand
ATATATATATATATATATATATATAACAGCTGTGAGTTGCTCATTTTGTCATATTACAGTTACAACTGGCTATTTGCAAAGGCAAAAGCTTCATCGTATTGTCGGTTCTCTGTTCTTGCTCCTGTTTTTTTACTTCATAAGATATAAGGTTTATTTTTAATCCATTTTGGGTTTCCAAAGACATATGGTGTAGCTACGCTTTGAGATTGTGGAGTTAAATTCACGAATGCGGACATGTTTGATCGTAAAACAAGAAGGTAACATTTAGAAAGTCACTTTTTTGGCATGGTAAGGCTGTAAACGAAAAATTTGTGTTTGTCAAAAAAGATACTCGTTTTTGGAACACACTGAAAAGGGTCATAAGCGGACGTTTTATGATATGACTACTTTACAAAGCGAAAAACGCGTGCAAAAGCCATGTTCTTTCTTGTTACGGAATAGTTTGTGGAATTAAATTGGGCAATATTGTATGCTCATTTTTTATTCCGCCTAATAAGAGTCATTAAGTAAATTCTGGTGTTCAATACAGTTCAAGATGTTGTCTTATGAACCCAGAAATCCTGAGGCTTTTGTGAGATATATTTCATAATTTCACTTAATGCACCACTGATCGGGAGACCAAAAAATGGTAGAAACATGTACCCGAGATGTCATCTCCCCGGAATGTTTGCCTTGATGCATTAAGCTAAATTCTACCCATTGTATCCTAAGAACAATTTCAAATCTCCGTTGCTAAGCAGACTTTTGTGAAAGCTCTAACAAAATTTTTTTCTTATTGACAGACAATTAATCAAACAGATCTCATTCATGAATTCAGTTATATCCTTCCTTGCAGGATTTTCAAAGTAGTATGTTATTTTTTTTAAATATTCCGATCACTTCATCTGGTTTTAGAAATTTTATGTATAATTATTGCTTGCAACTTATAGTTGGGCCTTATACCTCAATTGCTATGCTTTAGCAATATAGTAATGTGCCTATAAATTTCAGGAAATTGCAATTGGAGGCGGGCGAAAAAAAGAAAAATAGGATCGTAACGACAAGTGACAAATACCAATGGATTGACAAAAAAACTATTGTATCTTGAAAGCAAATCGACCATAAAGACAATAATTGAGTCCCAAAAACAGTAAAAATTACACGTTTAAAATGGCGGATCATGAACTGAAAGCGAAGCAGCTGATGCATGAAGCGGAAAAGAAGCTTAAACCATCAGGGTTTCTCTCAGGAATTTTCGGGTGAGTTATTGCTTTTGAGAATTGAGTAATCCCAATATGGTTGCTATTGATTACTTTACCTCTTTTAATCGTTTTGAATCGATAAATTGCTGACCGTCTAGCGCCGATTTAGAATAGTTTCTAAGCTAGCGCTTAATTAATACAATCTATCGTACCATTTTAATTTCTTAGTTCGTTGTTACATATATTTAATTATGAAGCGTCTTGCCTTACTCCTAGCCTGCAAATATAATTACAGTATTAAATTCATATTATGAATATTTTTTTCTGATTGTGAGGTTGCCAAAAATTAAAAATCCCTCAGCTATTTTCCCTGATATTCTTTACCTTTTATTGCCTTTTTATCGTCACTGTTACTGTTTTCCGGTAGCCATAATAAAAAATATTTTTAGAAAATTGAGCTTGCAGCTCCTGCTATAGTTCTATTTTTTTAATTGCTTTCTCCTTACTTGACTTATTTGGTGTTGTTTCATCTTGCTGTCTATAAAATTTGTTTGCGAGCTTATGTTTTCAGGGGTGGTGCGCGTGTTGATGAAGCGTGTGAGCTGTATTCGCGAGCTGGTAATACGTTTAAAATGGCTAAAAATTGGCTACAGGCGGGAAACGCATTTCGCGAAGCGGCAAACCTTCATAGGAAGAGCGGCAACAGGTAAGCTTTCAATAAAATAAAAACATCGGCTGACATACTAAGTTTACATATGCTCATATATTTATGACTTCTTTATTGCTGCCATTTTTTAACTCTACTCGCTGACTCTCTTCTTAACTAAAAAATTAAAATTAAAGAATTAAAGAACTTAAAAAATAAAAAAAAAAACAGAATGTGGTATACTTTATGGAGAACGATAATTCTAGAATTTCCTGTTCCTTTACGGCAAATAGCTCTATTTCTCTGGGCAGGTACGTTTAAACTTAGGCTGTATAACTTCATTGTAACTAATTCTATTTTCCGTTCACTTCATTCGATAAAACGCTTCTGTTTACTTAGACATGAAGCAGGTTCGGCTCTCGTGGACGCTGCAAAATGCTATAAAAGCTGTGAACCAACACAGGCAGTCGAGTGTTTAAAGAAAGCTGTCGAGATTTACACTGATATGGGCCGCTTTACAATGGCAGCCAAACACCACGTCACCATCGCCGAACTCTATGAAAGCGAGCTGAATGATATCGAAAAGGCGGTCGGGCACTACGAAATAGCTGCAGACTACTACAAGAGTGAAGAAAGCAATTCGGCTGCGAACAAATGCCTCCTACAGGTGCGCACGCCTCGCTCCACGTGGTATAATTTCGTCTTGAAAGACGGTACATTTTTTGTTTACCGTATGTCACTGTTGATTTACATAGGTCCACATCTAAAATTATTACTGAGACCATTCAGGTTCATAAGAAAACTAATAAAGGCATGTACACTATAGCTATACGTGGATAGTTCTGCGCCATTTTTACCTTAAATTTACTTTCTATTACAAAATTAAAAACCTCTCCGGGCCAAACTAGTTACGGAAGCGTCCAATTAGGTCTGAGAAGTTTTCCGTTTAAAAAGTGGTTTATAGTTTCCATCTCGAATTGTATTACTAGAGATTATATGCAATGATACAGGCGATAACTTACGCCTTAAAACAAAAGATAAAGCACTTAAATCTCTCCACCATTTGCTAGCCAACTAAAAATGTGCGTTTATCCGCGTCCATTAACCAGGTTTCTACTGCTAGATGCAGTTTTATGTGAATTGATCATGTTCGATTCCTCTTGCTATAAGATGGCGGTTCCGTGCTTTCCGTGACTCTTTCGTGCTTGCTTGCTTTCCTGTAGGTAGCTAAGTACGCAGCTCAATTGGAAAAATATGAGCGGGCAATCGAGATCTACGAGCAGGTTGCTTCGAGCTGTGTAGATTCATCATTATTGAAGTACTCGGCGAAAGAATACTTTTTCCGTGCCACACTCTGCCATCTTGCCATCGATGTGCTGAATGCTACACATGCTCTCAACAAATATGATGAAATGTATCCCAGCTTTGCGGACTCGCGAGAGTATAAATTTGGAAAGGTAATCCAACATCCCTTGGTAAAAAAATCAGCCTGCCACTAGCTATCGTTAAACGAAATCTACTATTAGGTCAACAGCTAGAAAATCGTAAAATTTCATGTAAGGACAATTATGGGGATCCAAAAACAACTGTCTGTTTCTAAGGGTCTAACCCATAAGATTGTACCTTAGAGACCGATTTCTAGGGCCATATTAGAGTACTTCTCCTAACAAAACGTGTATTCTAATTTAATTAAATACATTTTTAGTCGTTGGTGAAGGCCGTTGAAGACGAAGACATAGACGCGTTTACAGCGGCAGTGACCGAATACGATAGCATCTCACGGTTGGACAAGTGGTACACGTCGATTCTATTACACATCAAGAGAGGGCTGCAATCAGAACCCGATCTCCTATAAACATTTTCAGGCGAATCAGGCTTCAACCGTTGTCTCATTTAACCGGAGTATCAGGTTTAGCAATGTTATACGGTGTCGATTGCGACCGCAGCCTTCATCCGCCTGGTGTGCGATACATTTTTTTCGCTGAATTAGGTTTGAAAAGCACAAATATCCCCATTGTATTACCTATTGTCGATTTGATACGGTTATCTGTAGAGAAGTGGTGATTTCTGTATTAAACATTAAATGGACGCAAAATATGTCTGATTTCTCCCTTATGGGAGAATCATCTGGGCAAAGTTTTTAATTTTGTTATCATATTCGTACAGGTAAACCTATTGTATCTGTTGTTTTATATATATATATATATATATATATATATATATATATGCAGGTAGCTGTGCATTCTTTGAAATATTGTTGGTGTTGCTAAAAAGAGTACAACTACTCTGGAATACTCTTGAAGCAGCGGAGAAGAGAATTAACAGCTCAATGACCTATACGACAATGCTTGCAGGAATGCGAGTTACACGCGGAATAGTTGAAATGTTGATCGAAATCAATCTCAATAGAGGCGACAACGCCCTCGTTTAAGCCGATTATACACTCGGACATGGGCATACACGAGGTCACATATGTCAGGTGACCTTACGGGTAGATTTAATGTTCAACCAAGCAACACGTGCTATTTACGAGCGAGAGAAGCTCGTACAGTTAGGTCGATTGGTGAAAACTCCAGGCAAAAGCTATTTCCTCGCTCTTGCACAACATCGAAATCGTGACTGCAAACAAGTGACTTCGCTCTCTATATATGTATATCTAAGGTTCAGTTCTAAAAATAGATTTAGAGTGCATTTGAGTGAACTTTTTGAATTTGGAGCGAAATCCAACCTGCATAGGCAATTTTCTACTGTGTTTAGTTTTTCAACAGAGTTCAGGCAGCTACTCTTGGTGCTGTTCAGCTCAAGAATTTTCATAAATCACCATTTACTGGAATTCAAAAACTGTTATAAGGTCTCAAATAATGTGAAGAGATTTGTCAACGTCTAAATGTATTATTTCAAAATGGCGTATTTTTCTAACCAGCCAGCTATGATTCGGTAACTTCCAAAGGACTATGTTTAATAATCTAACACTATGACAACCTATCACTGTAAGAATAAACGGAACTCTAAGATATGGGTCGGCAGGATAGTTTCATCCGATAATATAACCCAAGGCGAGGTTACCAACAAAAAATAACGCGAGTTCAGTTAAAGGGAAGGCAATATTAGAGTTTCTGTGAGTGGTGCAAAATCAAAGAAACGTCTTTAGTGACTTAATAAAGTACAATTTGGCCGAGCCACTATATATATATATATATATCAGGCTGTTATAAATGAATATCAGGACATTAGATATAAAATTTCCATAGAAGTAACGCATGGTTTAGAGAATAAAAAATAATGATAAAATAAATACTGCAAAAATAACGGCTTTATTATTGCATATATTCCCTTCAGTAATGTGTTTTTATTCATTTCGTAACTCTTTAGACTACGTAAATTTGTAATAAGCAAGGGTGTGTTGGCGCTGAGAGATTTTAGCTCTAGCAAAAAAATTAGAGGGAGTCGGACAACTGAGAATATTCTTACTAGCCAGTGCTTCTCTCTGTCTCTCTCCCTCTGTGAAGTCTCACTTGAAACACTGAACTAATCAGGGTATGACCCTGCTTCTACGATGCAGGCAAGAAAATGATCTCGTAAAGGATCCTCTCAAAGCACAGCAGAAAGCCGTCGCATTATTGTCACTGGTATTATTTATAAGGTGCTCGAGTCTCTGCTATCTGTCTATTGCTATTGATTTTATTTATGGGACATGGTCATTTAACAACATATTTGATTTTAACCGGCGCATTTCCAAACGTTTGTAATAGCAACCCTAACTCGCGTAATTTTTATATACACTCCAATTTTAATGCACTTGCACTGGAATAGAGCAACCAAGAAGACAGTTAAGCCCAAAGGCTAAGGCAGGACGCTTAGTTTTTCGGAAATTGTGCAAATTTTCATAATTACTGATTCAATTAACTTTATTACTACTACATTTCAACTAACTTTATTTACTACTACTATTTTCTCAAAAACATTGCATAAAATGAGTATCGTATCAGAAGGTCAACATTATCTGCCCCGACTTTTCGATTATGGTAGAAGTAAAAATACGTGTTTACATGGTGTACACCAATACACATACAACTACCCTTCCGTTTAGTTTACTCAATAACAAGTAAAGTTTGTCGTAAATAGAATTATCTGATTGCCGTCGCATTCTTAAAATTGTTTTCCTCGTAAACGAAAATTTGCAAATCGTGAAGTTTCCGTTAGCGTTTTTGATGGCGGCCAAAGAGTTACATTTTGAGGCATGCAAAGTATCGTCGTAGATGATCGTGGACATCTTCAATGCGAAAAAATTCGTACTCACATACAAAGATGAGGCTGGCAGATAACTGGCTGTAAGTTCTCACCTTCCCCGCGCTCTTGGAAATTGTACAACAGACAACTTCATTTTTCTATCAATTTTATGACCAAGAAGGACACATGACATTCAAATGTTTGCCCTCAAGTATCTCACTTTCTTGTAGAACCTTCGTTGGATATAACAAAGTTCTACTCTCACTGAGCCTGAAGTGCACGAAAGATCTATTTTTACGCATTGGGTAAACGTAATTTAAAGCGCTCCTAAATATGAACATCTCTCTCTAGGTTTTCCTCAGTCTTTGGGGAGATATTGGATCCTTTTATATAGTAACTGGTAGCATGTGTCAGTGCTTCGTATGTACCATAGGCTTTACAGCCTATAACGAAGATCTTGAAATGCCTAACATTGTCGTATAAACATGCTGATATTTACTTGTAGTAAGAAAAAGCTGTCTAGTGAATACGCATTTGACGACCTTACCTTTCAGTGGAGTTGAACCTTTTAATAAGAAGCTAGAGTGCCTCCTAACCGTAGCAATCAGCTTGGAAAATTACGTAGCTAGTGGAATGAAGAGAAAAAAGGAAAAATGGTTGGGGACGATAGCGAATAGTCTACGTAAAGCAGGTGGACTCTCTTCCAATTAGAAGCAGCTGAGAGTTAAGAATCATCCCTCGGCATACCTGCTGATGTGCCTTCAAAATGAGACAGCAAAGTTACTGCAGAACATAGCTGTAGGTGTTTGTAAGCCGTTGGTGGGCTTGAGGCTCGAGGGTTCTACGGACCAGAAATTCGGAACGGAACGAGCATTTCGGGGGCAATTATTTCTATTTTCTGGCTATTTCTAGTGAGCGCAGAGAATTTATGCAAAAGTCACCATATTGTTGAAGATCTACAATAAACCTAATCTCAATTAACAACTACATCTTGACATGGCAACGACAAAGCGGCTTTTCATAGAAAAGCTAGTATTAAGCTATAGATACGTCTGAAATCACGACAAACGCAAGATATATAGAAAACATTTCAAAACAACGACAATCGTTTTTCCGCATACCGTTGGTTTTATTGAGCTCTGATTCAAATAGAACTATAAAATCATCGGGTTTATTTTAGTCTGTACTGTTTTTCATGCAAATGCTTGTCGTTATTTCGAACCATTAACTTGTTTATTTCAAAATTGGAATTTAATCAAATTATCTGAATAAGACGAACAGACAATTTCAAATGATTTCAAAACTTTCTCTATTTTTATCATCATAAACGAAATACTATGGCCAGTGGTGACACGACACGATGTTACGTACATTTGGGTATTGAGCCACTTAGAGCCAACTCAGCAGATAATGCATATTCTACAAATATACATTTCTTAGCCGATTATATACTTGACAAATGCTGTCGCAGTTGACTTTTAATTATGTAGCTCTATTACGGAAGAACAATCCGCCTTGCACCATGTGAGCGCTATGGTACGTAAGAGTCAATCCTTCGATTTATTCATCCTGAGCACATCGCCAGGTGACGGATATGGTCGCTGTTGGAATAAAGGTCCCGATGCTGTATGATCAGCTGCCCTATCACCTCCAGTATCCATTTCTAACCCTGCTGACCAACCTCCTCGGGGACATGTTTCAGAGTACGAAGCTGGATCCATGGGGTCTAATGACCCTGAGTCGCCTCCGCGAGCTCTGCCGCGTCTTCGTTTACGATCACCAACAGCACCAGACAAACCCCTTAAATCGAGAAACAAATGCAATTATTTCTTCAATCGCGGTGGTGTTTATAATGCAGAAGAACATAATCTAGATTAAGACACGACTTCTCCTCTATACGCAAAAGAAATGTTTTTGTATTATAAAATGTGGCCTTATCCGAAATTCTGTTATTAGAACAAAGCACTATATGTGAGAAGTTTAACCTTTGGATGCAAATATATCTTCTACGATACTATCTTCATGGCCAATTAACATATTTTATTACTGGGTTTCGGTTTATTTTGTCTTTCATGCGCCCACATCTGAAGTTAAAATAATTAAACGGGTAGATAGAGATGATACTAATGAAGCGAGTAGTGAGGTCACATACCCGCGCACCGACCCTCCAGCTGGGATTTTGTTTCTCCGAGGTGTTGGGACATTGTCATCATTTTCGTCTTCATCATCTTCGTCAACTTCTGAGCCCGAATCAGCAGACTCATCATCATCATCTTCAAAAAATTAGAAAAAAAATTGCACAGCTAAAAAACTATCGACAACACAATTAAAAGAGGCACGGTCATGAAGTAGAAGTCAAATTTCGCCAATTAGTCAAGATTAGCCGTCTTTGAGCGTGGAACCTCTGAAAGTAGCTTATCAACTTAACAGTATAAAAAACATGAAAATAATCTATTCCTTACCTCCAGCATTTAGAACTTCACGAAACTTTTGCGCAGGAATCGAAATTTGGGCTCGTGGGTGGCCGGGACTCAACCAAGAAACCTGTCGCCAGAAAAAGAATGCTAAAAATAAGAATGTTTATAACGACGTCACTGTACAGCAATTTATTGTAGTGCATTGAGATAACCGTCTTTGACGTTCAATAATTGTTGTAATCACTGCATGGTAATGCGGAATTCTTTCGAATGCAGTGAGATCGATTGGAGGCACTAACAGTCAGCACAGTCTATTTATAGACGTTGTTTGGACGACTTCGAGTGCGGATGCATGTCTGTTGAGCAATGTCTTCGTGCGGAACTCTGGTTTTTCCTGTGAAGTTGGTCCTGATTTTCTGTTAACTTCCCTGATTCTGCACAAATCGATCAAACTAGACAGGGCGCGTATTTTCCTTCTCCGCCCCCGGCCACAGTTGGAGAAAAAGTGAGCTTCTTTAGTACTGTTTTTACGTTTCACGTACTTCGTCGCTGACATCGACGTAAAGTAGCTGGGCGCATGGAGTTTCCGGCGACACCACTCTCCGGTAACTAGGTGTGGAGATATTAAAAGAGAGAGAGACATATCTGTCAAAGGAGGAGCGGCCACAAAGCTATTGTGTCCTCTTTCCTTGTATACGACTGACGCTTACTCCCCGACCGCAGCACGGAGCTCGTACACCTATTAGTAAATTTTATGGCACGTAAGAATGCAACAGCGAACCGGAACTTGGTCCAAACGTAAGAAGGAGGGCCTTTTAAAAGACTGTAACAGAGCTCGTTCAATAACTTCAATAAATAGGAAGATATAAACAAATTATTTTTCGGCCGATTGTTGCCATAGCGAGATCTGGGGATTTTAAACTGCGAAGTTCAACTAGCACTCGCGGACCTCGTGATTATTTTTATACAGATGAATGTAGTAGGGATGCCAAAAACGCACGCCTCTGGAAAAAAGCGGGCTTCTTGGAAGGAACCAAGGAAACATGCACGAAGCGCATTCAGATGCTAAGAGGAATCCTTACAAGCGGAACCTGGGGCTGCTACCTTCCTTTCGGATAACCAGGGCTCTCTTGAAACCTCACTCAAGGGCACCTGAAAGCAGGGGGGACTCACGGAACGAGGAAAACTTCTAGAGGGACGGGTGATTGGGAAGCTAGGTGTGGATGCGAGGTAAACACAACACCAGTAATCACCATTGAGAATGGCTATGACGTTCTGATGGGAGAGACGGAAAATACTGTATTTGAACAAGCTTTTTCTATTGGAGAGGGGTGTATCGAGACGGTTACTGACAAAGCACAAACAAAAGAGCTTCCCCAGAAAGCTCTGAAAATCGATCTACTGGACTGCTAAAAAGACTAACATAAGCAGTGAATAAGACAAGGGACCTGATGTGCTTTCTGGAAACGACAACAGTAAAACTAAAGGCCCGTAAAAATATATGTGAGCTCTTGCTGATAATATGCTGGGACACTGGGCGAAGGGTACTGAATACGGAATCGCTTAGCGAACATTCGTACACCGCTGTTTCCCTCCGAGAGCACCAGAATGCGGAAACCCGTTGAGCAGGCAAGCCTAGAAGGGAAGCCAGGAAGATAGGTTCGAGCGTCTTTGAAAAAGAGTTATCCGTTTGTGTCAGAAGACGAAAGCCGAAGGTTGCAAAAAAGGTATTTCATGAAGAACGAGGAGGCGTAATAGACTCTGAAGAGTTGGTTGGAATAATACTGAGGGCCTGTAGCAGGTCATCCCATAAAGGAGGGCGCCTACAGACATCTGACAACTAAGAGATCCATATATTAATTAATAGAATGAGGGATCAAGCGTGCCATAAAAGAATGGATCAGCGCAAGAAGAGGGCTTAGTAGACATAACAGGGCTACTACTAGAATAGGGTGAAATCGTACCTTTAGGGGACGGGGGAACGTTAGGCGGAGGGAATACAAGACCAAAAGAAAGTTTTTTAGACGGGCTATACGAAACAATAAGAGGGATATGGAAGGATTTTTAGGGCAATCCTGAAAAGGATGCATAGCGCTTGCCGTATAAAATAGTCAGGGAAAGAGTAGAGAAAGGAGCATCTCCTGTTCCTCGCGAACGTTTGGCGGAGATAGTGCAAAGCCTTTTCCCAGCACATATTTTCAGAAGCGTATTAGTACGGGACTAGGAGGAATAGCAGAAGAAGAGGAGGGGTTTGCTAAAAGATCTTCAGCCGTGATTTTGGGTAAGGCATTTAGCCCAGACGGCATACCGGCGGAAGCGGTCAAGAGAGTCTCCAAGTGAGGAAGAGGGGGAATCCTAGTTGGAATGTTCAATCAACTGCTTCGAAAAGAAGAGTTCCCTAAGGTAATACGAAGAGAGCTAGGACGGTTCTTATCCCTAAGTCTAGACGGCCATCATCCAAAGGCGTCAGGCCATTTGCCTCCCTAATACATTCGACAAGTTCTACGAGCACTTCATAAACGAAAGGCTGATATACGAAATCAACAACAAGGGACCTTTCCGACTCCCAGTACGGTTTCGGAAAGGGAGATTCTCCTTTGAGCCTATGCGGTGGGTTTTAAGTCTGAAGGCGAAGGGGCTTGCTTAAAGTTGCTTAAAACAGGGGCTTCATCCTCATCATTCTGCTGGATATTAAAAGTGCTTTTACTTGAATGGAGGAGGACCATGCTCGCACTTAAGGAGAACCTCGGCGGGCTTGTGAGACCCTAGTCGTACCTTAGAAAACGGTCCTTTCTAGCGAGTAGTAAGAATCCTGGTTACAGCAAATGTTTTCCAGGGATCTATATGGAGCTCCACTCTTTGTAACCACTCTTTGTAGGGTTTTGACCCTCCCCCTGCCGCCTGGCGTCCAGGCGCTTGTTTACGCAGACTATTTGGCTCCGCTGACCACGGCACCCTATGCGGAGACTTTACAGAAAAAAGCCAACAGAACCTTTTCCACCATGGCAAAATGAATGAAAGACAACACGTGAAGCTCGCGCCGGCAAGACAGAGGCACTCCACCTTAGAGGCTGAAAGAAAGGAAAGGGGATTACGCTAAATTCCGAAGGCCACTGCACACTAACACTGCACATGTTAAGAAGGTATATCTGAAGGCTGCACAGGTGGCACATGACATCACCAGCATTCTTCCGAAAATCGGAGGGGCGTCCAATGCTACAAGACGCCCTTGGCTTCGGTAGGCGAATTATTGGCTATGTACACGGCTCCAGTATGAGCAAACTTACCTCTAAAAACCGAGACTGATAGTAGCGCACTACACTAAGTCCAAAGGCCGCTGGTTATCCGGACATGCAAGGTATACAAAACCTCTCCACCTACTCGTCCATCCATCCGGAAGTCCTACTCGTGTTGGCCAGAATGCCCATTTGAGAACTCCTGGCAAGCGAGAATGACCTTTCCACGGAAGTTCTGCTCGTCTCAGCCAGAAACCTAAGCAAGCGAATAGGACCTCTCTACAGAAGTCTTGTTCGTTTTTGTCAAAATGCTCCCTCGGGATTTCCCGGTAAGTGAGAGCGTAAAACGAGTTCTAGACAGCTGGTACGGTCTACAGGTTGCTAGAGGGGCAACCCTGGACTGATGAAAGTATGAGTAGTAAGTTACTTCCGAAGTTATCTAGGCAAAATTAGAGAAGCCCCCACACACACGTGCGTACCTTGCTCGGCGAGCATTGTTGACGACGTCGATCACATGGTCTTCGAATAGGAAACTTTGTCGAGGCTAAAGGAGGCAGGTTTTTACGTGTCTTTCTTGGGGAAAAAGAGACCATGTAATCTCTTGGAAGACGGATTTAGAAGCCACAAGGATAATTCAGGGTCGGGCGGCGGACCAGACTCTCGGGAGGACGAGACAGGGCGTGTAAGAGGTTCGGCCTCGCTGCACTCGATGCTCCCTCTGGCTGGCTATAGAGCATATGCATTACCCCTGGATGAATCATCGAGGTATGCGATAAGTTTTCCAAGCCATCCGTAGAGGGGAACACGGAATTAGTGGGTTCGTGAGTTTCATACTAACGCTGATATAACCTCATCAATATGCATTTGCATCAAACAATACCAAAACCTTCCGAAACAAGCACAGTATTTACAGACGACTCTGCGTGTGAACGTTGATCTTCTATTAACTAACCTGTTTACCGTCACGATGCCAATAGTAAAATCGTCCAGTTCCGGGATCATATTCCTCCATCCACTTTGGCGGAAGCGGATATTTACGCAGCATCCTTAGACGTTTTCGTGTCATCGCAGGGTGCTCTTCACTGACACCTTCAATCAAATTACCAAGCAGATTTCCTTTATAAATTATGCACAAGCTGCATTTATATATTACCAGCATATTTAGTTCGCACAATGTATTTGCCTGTAAAAAACTTAAAGTACAAAAAAGTGTCGCAGTTTGTTGTATACGAATTCTTGTAGCTTTGCAAGCTAAAACGAAGTTGAGTTGGATCTCCCACTTCGTCACATTCGGAAATCGTAGCGGTATTTGCAGTATAAAAGCTCATCAAAACATATTGCATCAAATTGGAAGAAAACGCTTAACAAGGCAGGTCACCATCTTCTCGTACAGTCTATTTTTTTCATAAAACTCCTTGCACTGTTGCCATTCTGTCTCCACCGGTCCGCCGTGTAACATCGCTGATCTGTTTTTGGTGGATGGAAACTTAACGAGGTTGATATGAATATCTGCATTAGGTACATATTCAATTGGTATGAAACTTTTATATCTTCGGTTTTCTCTTTAGCTGCTTATGTACCGTTTCCCCATCGTTTCATACACCAAACCAGGCATCGGTGGTGGGCATTCCATTTATTTGGACATCCAGGTGCTGGAGATCCCAAAGGCTCATAAGGCGCCCTTCGTGCTCGTTCGAATGCTCGGGGTAGCCGTGGGCCTATTTCAGCAGCGCTAACAGCCGTATCATAGTCTTCTGCAAATACCTGTAATCGAATTAATCTAATATAATTAAGAAACACGAACGGTTTTCATAATCTTTGGAGGTACACAGCGGTAGCAGTATAAAACGTAAATCTCATTATGATTGCTTTGCCTATTTGATTCGTTGGAGTAAAACTGTGGTATAATTCCATTTCAAGGTCAATTCCTCTAGCTAGCATATACGTTCCGTCGTCTCGCTACTTCGAAATTTATCAAGGATTTGATCAGAGGGGTCTAAGGAGTTTGGTTTTTGCATCTGTTGAAACCTCAGCAGTAAATCTGAGCATGCAGTATAGCCAAGTCAAACAGTTCCTGTTGTGAAAGGATTTAATGCGTTAAAACAAATATACAGAAGTAAATCCAGTTTTAAATTCAACTAAACCACGGCGCCAGATAAACAGTTAACAGCTAAATTGCAATATGGTTTGAGTGATTGATAACCCTAACCTAACACCACCTAAAGACCACACAGAGATAAGGTTTATCAGTCTAAGCCAATACACACCTCGACTATATACACTGGTAGAGCGATAACAACGGTTCAAGTGCTTAAAAGTTAAATATTTCCATCCAACGGCCTCCTTCCTTGACAGACATTTCATGACCTCAATTGCCGTTATTTCACGCGTTTTCAAATGTTCATTAATTTACCCTAAATAACACACGGTCGATCTTGAACCATTGACACTAACCTCTTCCTCTTCGTCAACCGGATCAGTTTGTGGGGTGACGAGAATGTGTGCTGGAGCTGTGACATCCGGTATGTCGCGTGTAAGGTGCTCATGCTTATCAGAATCGTTGGTGCTCTTCACCAGGCCACGCTGGGTCAGACGAGCCAGTAAGGCTGCTGGTAATGGCATCTCCGAATGCCACTACCGAAGTTAGATACTTTATTTGAAAATAGTTATACGCAAACGTCAACCTTATTGCTTTATAATAAATGTAAAATTTCGAAATTAGAATTTCGTTCGCAATTTTTCGGTTCCAGAAAGGACGGATTAACGTATAAGCGTATGGTACACTTTTTTCTAGCCCACGTAGCTCGGCGTGTATATCACCTTTTGAAGACAAAAGTTCCTAGCAATGCTAACTAACAGATTTGGCTCCAATCAAACTATAATGTGGTTCTAGGAACATATGAATCATATTTTACTCCTTTGTATGTGTAGGTTCTGAGAGGATAATATTCCTAAACTGTTATTTTTGAAGATATAGTACTAAGATGTCACTTTACTATCAGCTTGAAATATTTCATTGGGTATACCGCCAAACCTTACGAAAGGCATTAAAAAAGTGGAAATAAATAAAATGACAGTAGAAAATGATACGAGACTTGAATGCAATGTACGTACAAAAGGTTATTTATTTACGGTATGAAAAGTAAGCTACTGCATACAAACGTAATACGATCTATATTATCTAAAAGGCCTAACATAAAAGGGAGACTTAATGGAATAAACCCTCACAAGAACATACACTATTTACCGTTCTCATAAACCGTATGTATATTCAATTAAAAGAGATATAATGAAAGACAGTCGTTGGATACAATTATTAGTAGATAGGAGCCCCCAAGCATAGGGATCTCTAACATTATATCAAACACAAAATAATATTGCAAAATTGACACTTTTCTAAGTGAGATTTGAAGAATTATTTACTTCACCGTACAAGTGATAATATCCATCTTAACGTTCATTTGCCACAACTGATATCTGTTTTACTGGAGACCCAACATCACAGAGGTGAAACGTCAATGAAAAATATCTGGTCGTGAATCCGTCTTAAACAAAATAGTTGTCCATACCCTTGAACCTGTGAAAACGAACATACACTCTGGCTCAAGAAAAGTAAGCACTTCGAATAATTCGAACTAACTCGAATGTTGACGTCAAGCTGGCCCTCTCTCAAAATGGCGGATACTGACTGGCTTAGGATGGCACCATTGAAAGATCTCGCAAACAGCCGATATTTCGGCACGGTTCCTGTTTAGACAGAGTTCCGGCTAATTAATTTAGCATAGAAAGCATGCCAACATTGATGGTTCATCATTGATGGTTCCGTAAATGTCTTCTTTTTTTAAAGCGGGTGTAAAATCACCTGGTTTATAATAATATATGTTTCCCAGTGATTTAAAAACGCCCATGAGGTTACTAAAAATTTAATTGCTGGTGCAAAGCTGAAGAGAAAGATAAATCTCAAAGTAAGTAAAATTTAATATATATATATATGGTTTTTTGTTAACAGACAGACTACATCACCGAATGAAGTGGGGCTAAAAAGGGTACACTGTTGCTTAAATATTAGTCACGAAATTGCCCGTAGTAAAAACCGTGATTTCTATTTCAATAAGACCATTATTCTACTGGGCACCTGCATACCTATTATATAGTTAGCCATCGTGTTTCGTATATATATCCTAGGTAACTTAAATCGTAAAAAATATACTGCTAAAAATATTCTACGAGTTATTTCAGAAGGGCCTGAACAATGCAGTCATGCCGAGACGGTAAAATAGTAACCGCAGCCGTATGCAAAATCTCCAGCTTGTGAAAGCTGATCCGCCATTCTTACGTACTATAAAGGAGCGATGTGGATACAAGGAAGGATCTAACATAAACACAAAGGTATCAAGGTACAGTCGCGTAGGGCACGTTTCGTTTAGCATATATAATGTTTTTGGCGTTCCATTTCAGTGAGATCACATAGCCCTTACCAAAAAACCTTTATGAACCTTAACTATACATAACCTCATATTTTTCCATTACGAAAAGCGCTGCACCCTTTAGAAATGTATTCAAGATTTCATATTCATGTATATAGAAGTGTATACATAAAGTGATACGTTTTTATTAAGGTGGAATACGAATTAGTTATTGATTTAAAACACGATTATCTTTAAGCGGCGGAGCCATTCAGTTATTTGAATACGTTGTTTAAGTCTACGAAAAAAACTTCAAATTTTCTATTAAACACGGAGACAGGTGCAAAGACCGGATCCAGATGACTCCGATCACGATGACAATGACAATGAAAGACCTCAGGTTAGTACAGCTCAACATAGGAAACGTACGCACTGTTCACCCTTTTGCACACTTCTATTATTGTTATTAGAACATCGTATTTGGATGCGCAAATTTTGCAAAAATTAAGGGGTAGCGTTTAAGTACGCTATTTCATCACCGAATAGTTTAAAGAACGGTGGAAAGTTTCGTAAGAGCCTCTAGACGCAGAAGGATTCGATTTAATAGCCACCCGCTATAGTGTGTCATTCTGAACAAATGAAGTTAGAAATTGTGGACATCTTGTGATTTAGGTGTCGGCATGCGTTTCATATCTATTGTCGAGGTTGACTCTAACAAATCCAGAACATCAATTCGCGAATGTGTCTATTTATATTGCAGGTGGTGGTCTTTTCTTAAGGTGACCCAACACAAGAGCAAGCAGATAAGCTATTCATGATGGAGAAAACTGAAGATAAGAAGCCAGCGAGCGATCAAGTTAGTAGGCCATTGAAGAATGAGCCAAAAATTTTACCGACTGAGACAATATTGAAAATTCTCGTCTTATCTCAAAATTACAGATGCTATTTTTATCTAAAACTCGGTGTCTCTCGTAACTTATTGAATTAATTAACGTGAGCCTCTTGTGCAATTAGCATACACGAATTCTACTACACGCTCCCCTGTAATTTTTTTCTTTGAATAAAAGGTGTGAATAAAGAGTAGATAAAGTTGATATCCAACACTACGCAGGATAACAGCGAATGTTAAAGGGTTTACTCGCGCCGGCATATCGAAAAAAACCGGCATACGTGAGCTTCTACAGAATCGATCATAAAGGTGATTCTTGCAGCACAATCACTCGCATACTTTCGTATATTGAGCCCCTTGCCAGGTGAAATTGTCGGCAACTTTAATATTTGGCTATCATATGTCTGATATATTAGGATACTCTTATAGCCTGTCTAAGATTACGTGCTACTTCATCGAGTTAAAGGTCAAAGTACGTCGCACGTACCATTATGCGCCAAAATATAGACATCACGCACCAAAGTGAGACGGACGCTGAATCAGTCGTTCTTATGCTTACCTCAGAAAAGATGCTAAACTGCATTGGAAAGCTTCAGGCCTCGCATTTCCCGTTTTCCAGTTTTTTAAAGTTGCTTTGAAAAATGTCTATCAGCGTAAGTTTGTAACCCTAATTTTCTCTTAAATTGCTATTGACCATTCACTATGATGTTTATTATTTATTTATGTACCATTCATAAGACTCAATTACACTCTCACATGCCCACGACGAGAGTGCGGTTGTGATGGATTTACGTATTGCGGATTCTACCTAATAAATACTTAAATAAACTCAACGTGTTAATAAATTCTGTATTTAGAATAAATATTTTGGTGATGTAAAGTGCCTGAAAACACTCTTAAATTAGACACAGGACAACTTCTTTAAAACAAGCTGCAGGTAGAGTCGAGCGCTTGACTAGATGGTTGAGTAATGCACTGTGCTAACTCTTATGAATACAACTCAGCGCTTTCAAACCAAAATCTATATTATACACCTTATTTGGTCATCCTTCCCTATTGCTCGCCGTCTTATTTTAATGAATGATGTTAACTGCTAAAGTTCATTTTCAGTGCTAGGAAATGAATTTACCTTCTATTATGTGTTTTAGTCTTGCAAGACGTTAAAATGTGTAAACCTAATGCGACATTTCTTTCTACAATATCAAATTCATACTTTTGGATAATCCAAAAGGATCAAACATAATTGGAATATTGCAAAACATCTTTGATCTTCAGTTTCATTTGTGGTTTCACTGTTGTTATTTTTAAAGCCCAAGCTAGTACTTACGAAATCGACATCTCAATTCTGAAAAGGATGTTCCATTCTAAAAATATTAAGGAGACATAGCGGCGTCTTATATAGGGACAACATTCCCCGTAGTTTCCCAGACTTAAGAATGAGCACCGATTGGGTCTCCTTACATTCATCTAGTATGTTTCGCTTGTCGAAATTTGGAAGAGAGTTGGAAAAAATAGGCCTCTTATGGCGTTTACCACCGCTATCTTATACTACTATATCTTATACTTAATCTCCACGATAATATCGCACTAAATAGTTAGGTCAGGAAGGTTTGGACTTCCGAGTTTTGTTCCAGACTTTTCTATTTTGGAGCATTAGAAATATTTAATCAAATTGCTTCTCTTGTTACTTTTTTGAGTAGTTTACGAAGAGCCTTTCTGAGTTTTTCTATGATCATTTTTGTAACTTTGAGCCTACGGATCGTTTTCCACCTCCGCGATCAGCGTCAACTATATCGCTTTCTTGTTTCGCTTTATATGGGTACACTATTTTTGCGGGTTTCTAACTCTCCAAAAGCATGAATGCCTTTCGACATCTGTTGAGATTTGCTGAGACAAGTTCAGCAGGAAAATATTTCGAATTAGCGATGTGGTCCTTGGTTTTGCATGCATAGCACGTAGTATCACCCTAAGTGCCTGGTCTCATGCCGTATAACTGAGCAGTCTCTCTGCCTCCCTGAATCTGAATTCCGTACCTGAATCTTCCTTTAAAGAGTCATTCCATCATCTATTGGTTTCAATATCTAGTTTTCTAGGAAAATATACTGTCGGTCCGGTGGCAGCTTCAATAATCCCCAATTCAACGAGCTGATCGGTGTTTCTCAGAAGAAATTTTGCAGTCTAGATGATGTCAGCCTCAGGATACATCATTCGTCCTACTGACTACAGTTATTTTCAGCAGTCTTTCCATCTCGTCATCCATACCGCCTAGCAGTACACCATTTCTGACAGGAACTGTGACCACTCTGCCTTTAGGTGCGGCCTTGTGGGTTGTAAGCCGTAAAAATACACACATCTGTATACCCAGTTAACACAGAATCTAATAAACTATAGTGAATGAAATTATGTACTTGAAGTATTGTTGTAGCACTTAAATATGCTTAATTTTTGTTTTATGTAGAGGTTAACTGAAACACCTGACCTCGCAAATTTCTCACCAGCCAAACCGTACAGATGTCGGTCGACAGTGTGGGGCCCACACTGTAAGATTGACTTAAACCTTTTATTTTCACAATAGGTTTGGAACTGCTCTTTGCATCGCTTTAGGGCGATGGTATGGAGTAAACCGAATACACTAAGAACTTCTGCTCCGACTTTCTGGTTAGCTTCTTGTTAGAAATTTCCTTTTCCAATTATCATCCTAAGAATAACCTCCTCTTACTTTTACCTCTTGTCTGTGACCTTTTGCGAAAATTCAGAACATAATTATGCTCGCATGAATTAACCTTTTGGAGTGCCGTATCACGCTTTTTCTCCTTTCTGACTTCCCTGTCTGGTTTCTCCTTCAGTCCGTGACACAGCGGTTCGATTGACCGAGACAAAGCGTTTATCACATATAAACATTTTACATTGAAAGAACATGACACCTCTGCCTTTTTTTTCCTGCCTATTTGCTATCCCGTCTTGGGGCATTTCGATAGCTGTCTTGCAGACAGCCCATCAAAGCACCCGGTTTCCCTTGTCTTTCCCTTATCTTTCCCTGGCAACGTTTTCGCGAGCTCTTTTTTCCTTTTTGGTCCAGAACGTTCTTTTGGTGGCTTCATTAATCAGATTGCGCTTACTCATCTAATAAGTTAAGATCCAGGTTTTCTGGCTTCTCCAGCTGCTGGATTTCCAGCCTCCGGAGATCGCCCTGGCGAGCTTCCTGGAGGTGATTGCATCTAAAGTGTCTATGGTATGTATCCCTGGTCTACCATTTCTCGCACCGGAGACGCATTATGCTCTGTTGATCCTGTATATACAGTTCTAAGAGCAACCTGTCCGGAAAGGAGCTTGGGTGAGGCGAAACCCTACTTAACCAGCCGCCGCTGCAGGTACCTCAGTTGTTTTGCTTTCGCCCTCTTTGATTAGAGTACATGAACCCATTAAAAATTACCCATTTCAGCTTGTGTCTAGACGAAACGGACCTAAGAATAAAATCTAGCCACACCTCCTTTGGTAAAAGGTAAAAAAACTCCTTTGGTCAAAAAAACTGCCACTAAGAGTTAATCGTAGCTGTAAACCTATATGTGCGGTTGTAGTATGCATAATATAGACATGAACACTGTACCATGTTACCTGGCAGCAAAAGATACTGCCTCTTTTCAAATGAACCAAAACAGCTAATCAAAATTCCTATCATTGAAAACAGCGGAACCAGTGAAATGCAGTGAAAAAATTCTGTTTTACTTAGCTCGAGTTGAGTAAAAGCGAATTTGACTAACACACTATAGCATCAATTCACAAGCTTTTAGAACAAGCAGGACATGCGTGCACCTTGGTAGTGAAATCATAGTAATTAGCATATATTTCATCTTTGCAATAGGTGAAAACATTTGACGCACTACTAGAACAGCTAGCCTGATGAGCCAACAAAAGAAAATTAGAATCGAAATGGAATGAATGACACATGTGTATATATGTATATTCCAGTAAATGTCAACGTTCTCATGTCATGGTATAGTAACATTTCCGCTGATAAAAATGCTTTAATTTTCTGGGCACCCGCGAAAATAGAACTTATGATACCGGGAAAAATTACTCGTCTGAAATTAGCAATGAGGCACATCGGAAAAGACATGTCCCTTCAAAAACTCAATCATTTTAGCATTAGGCTATAAATCACTTGTGACATGGCACCTTTGCCCACTCTTCATACCGTTGGATTACAACGAGGTCTACAGCCACCTTAGATATTCGGAACTGGAGGAGACACGTAGGCGCACGGGTTCGATCCCCGCCGGTGCGCATC
>MNPL01006870.1:20436-38146 GCA_002081605.1 Tropilaelaps mercedesae | reverse complement strand
TCAAATGTGCGAGTGCGGTCATTAGGGAACACACTGGGCGGTCACTGGGGATTGTACACAAGATTCTGAACGAAATAATTGCGCCAGATGAGGCAAACATAACACATTTTCGGAAAACATTGTACAATTTAGTCGGTTTCAATGGCGTCAGTCGTAGCGTCCTATAAATTATCTACAGATGAATAGGAATATCCTCCTATACGTGCACTCTGCATCTGACTCGATCGAAAATCAGTTGGAAACTTGCTTGGATGAGTCTTATATCATATGCGGTGGTTCGCCTCTCCTCGGGCGACTTGGGTTGCCAGGTTGCTAGTGGGTTTAGTAAAATCTAATAGAATGCCTACCTCCTTCTCTTGAGTGATGGCGAAAGTGCGAAAGAATGTGAACGCCTACCTGAAAGGAGGCGGAGTAGTCAAACCAATTGAAGTCGTCATTGTCGAATAGAACGCGAACGGTCTAACATGTTGTCGTTGTTAGGATTTCAAAGATTCGGGTTGGTCGACCACTTCGGCTGACTGAGAGTTGCTATGCATAATTCAAAATGTAAAGTAACTCCCCAACTTTGATTCTAGTTTGATTTAGAATCTTAAATAGGTTTTTAGTGGTTACCAGCACTATTAATTCAAGTGGAGCGTTGATAAACTGCGTGTTGTTATCTGGAATACCTGATATCTAGAATCTGGGAAGTCTGAAATGCTGTCTAGTTGTATACATGTACTTGTACCGACCACAGCAGAAACCATGGCTTCTGGTTTTCCTGTAAGGTGTTGTGCACTCATCATACTTAGGTAATACATGCTAATTAAACCGTTTTGCTTCCGCGCGTATATTCAATCATTATTACTCTTCTTGCTTATATCCTTTCAGGTTTATTCCTTGAATTCTATTCATTAACATTGTGCCTCTATAAAAATTATGTCTGTTCACCAAAATAAAACTAGATAAGTTTTAAATCAATAAATTTGCTATTGATAGCCCCAAATACTCGTTAAGCTCACTAAGTTATTAGCGAACAGCTCAGGTGTTACATTCGCTTTAAGCTACAATGAAATTTTCAACAGCCAATGTGGTTAAAATGAGAGAAGCAACAGACGCTTTTAATCTACACTAGAGCTCTTATTGCATTTAGCTGACACCCAAGCTACTTAAGCTTACTCTTAAGCTGTTTGAGACCACGGTCTATTTTTAACCTGCAGATTCGAACCGTTGTTGTGCATATTTAGTAATGTGTAGCTAAGCCCTTATATTTCTTAATAAATAGCACATTTATTTGTTTTTCTATATTTGAGAAGAAATCGATTTTGATTATTATTTTTCGAGTCAACCCTTTATTAGGAATGAAAATCCATTTCAGTCCATTTTCAGACGTATAGCTTTAGCAATGTGCTCGTCTACACTGTACTGGACACTTTGAAACACTGTTTCGATGATAATGATGGTGATATTCTGTGGTTTGTACAAAGTCTAAAATATTTGTTCGATCCATACCTATCGATCTCATATTGCGAAACCATCCTGTGCTTTGTTGGCTACCAAACACCAACCTCTTAATTTTCAAATACCAAAGTTCTATTAAGTGTGCTGTTAGAACATAGTATTCTTAACGCACTTTGTCAAGCTTGATGCTTTTCATACGTTTTAAAAATTTATATGCATGCATTCATTATTTCACTCGTTTAATTTTAATGCTGTATGCATTAGTTTAAATTTCTGCATTAAAAAACAAGTAAAAAAAGTAAAAAAAAATAGGATGTGCAAAAGATTGCATCTGAGTTTGAATCTGGGTAGAGTTTCGAAGATACGAACATAAACGAAAAAAGAAGAAACTTATTATGCTTATCTAATAAAATGTAAATCTTAGGATTATCTATCCATCGACTGAGGTTCTGACTCACAACGAAGGTTAACGCGAACGTGAGAATAAAGGGGAAACGTCAGGCGATCAGAAAACAGGACTGGGGTACGAAGAAATGTAAAAGGAGCTCATAAGTGTCAAAATTCTTAGATAAGACGAATCGTTCCACGCTTCATTCATCAGAACCACTGTCGTACCCTCAAATTACTCACCATGATACACGAGGATGGGGACCGTGGAGTAGCGGCCAGCACACGACGAAATATGAGAATATCTTTAAAGCAGCTATTGGTCCAAAGGAGATCAGAACCAAACCTCATTTTGCTTTCGCAGGCTGTAAATGGATGGTAACGAAAGGAACCAACTCCTCTACACATCACAGTCTAAAATAAAGGCGCTCCAGTGTCTTAAACATATGTCAAAGTATGTCGTTTGACATTAGAAAAATGGCTATTTTAGCATTATGGCAGCTGCTTTAGTTTTTTATTTGCTTGAGTTGTATGAAAAAGGTCTTCCGCACGCGAGTATTGCTCACAACTGTTGTCTTTCTTGCGCGCGACTTTTATTAGCTGTGTAGTTCTTTTGTGGAATGACCTGTAGGTGAAGCTAGAGTAGGACACGCCACTTCATTAGGGCATGCTTTAGAAGACAACTTGTTTTCAAGCGAATGCATAAATACTGCAAAATAAATAGTCTTGCAATTGCTGATGACATTTTCATTCTGAATATATACTGATCTTCTCAGTCATTGAAAACTCAGTCAAACGAATGTATGCGAAGTGACGAAGTAACTTTCGATGGTCGATACATAGGTGTTGTTCGTAAAATTCACTTCTGTGAATTAAAAAGCTTTTAGAAGAACAGAACTTTGAGGGTTGCACTGACATAATGGTATATCTGGAAAATCATTCGAAGGTTGGACGTCTGTCTGATCAAATTCTCATCCAGATCTCGAGGCCCGTTCGGAGTCAAACCATCACCTGCGTTGAGAGCCAAATCTGTTTGAGCATATTGAAGAAGCTCAGAGTTATTGACTCGTCCTTAGTAGTCGGATCGAAGAACGCAAACGGTTCCACTTAATTTGGCTTGGCCGGACCCCTCCACTACTAAAGATGTTTACGTGTGGGTCGGGGATGCTATTTAGTCGTTTG
Organism: Tropilaelaps mercedesae; assembly: GCA_002081605.1. Classification (NCBI taxonomy): domain Eukaryota; kingdom Metazoa; phylum Arthropoda; class Arachnida; order Mesostigmata; family Laelapidae; genus Tropilaelaps; species Tropilaelaps mercedesae. The sequence continues at coordinate 35,137 of MNPL01006870.1, read as the reverse complement.
TTTACCAATCAAATTATTTTCTCCTATTTTGCTAGCATTCGTTTAGCTGCCTCACTCCGCCTCATTTGATCCTTGTCAACGTCACGTTAATAGCCTGGATCTGACAGCTTTTGCATCCTCCTAAAAGAAATGCTTGTCGATATATAAGCACGGTAAACAAACTAATGAAAGTCGACTCGTTTGTACAGCACGTCACGCAATATCAGTTCGAGTATGCGTTCATCGGTACCGTAAACGTGCGTCGAGTGATTACTCTGTCGAAGCGGTAACGTAAGTCAGCAAGGTTCATGAATGGATTTTCTCTTGACATGGAGCGGATGTATGGATGCGTCTGTCGCATCATCATCGCTGTATGCTAAAACAGAATCTGGCATGACTTGCGCGTGCTGCGATGGTACACAAAAATGTATACAGCTGGCCGTACGCACACACGGGTGCTTAAATTTCTTTAGTGATGACACTGACATATGGACGGAGGGTGTAGTAAGTTAGAGAAAAAAAGAAGTTTGAACTTGACCCGAAAAGTTTCAAATTGGAAGAAAAAATGTGGAGAGATGTCAAATTACTTAAGGCCAACGAAGCTTTCGGAAAACTTTGACATTCTTATTATTAATGAAATTTTTGTCATTATTATCAACATATCAATCATAATTTTATTTGAAAACGTTTGATACGCTAATCAACACATTTCAGATAAAAGAAAACCTGTTTTTGCTATACCGACTGATTATGTCTATGAATGTTTTGAAAACGAATGTCCATTAAAAGTTTCGAGCTACCAGACATAACGTGTATCGCATTTAAAGAATAGTTTTTGCTTCCATTTAGGTTGTTTCCTCTGTTTTCGTTCCACTTGGTCAGCTAAAATACCATATTCACATATTAAGCCAAGGGAACTTAAATAAGGATTATTGGCATCGTATATGCCACAGGCGTTTCGCTGCAAAAGCCTTCGAATTCGACTATGAAACTTGAATCTAACGAAATCCATGCGTACATTTTCGTTAATTATTCTAAGTATAAGGTCATTCTACTTTCCATTAGCAAAGGGAGAAAGCGCACCCACCATTTTCCTAGGAGCGTCAATAGCCGGAGGATTTCGTTTCTTGCCCTTTTGTCTTAATATCCTATAACCGACGTGCGGGGAAATTACGCGAATTCCGTTAGCCAAGTTTTCTTTTGCCTGTATAGCTCTGACAATTGAATATATCCCGCTATCCAACGAAAATTGACCATTGTGACAATTCGGCAGCCGCATTGTTTACAGCGCTCGAAGCGCAAGTAACCTCTTTGCAGTATTTGGTCCCTGAGAATGAGCAAATATCAGAAATTGACGCAGTTCGACCAAAGAAAATAATTTTCGTCAAGCCCGTTTGGTGCAATGAGCGGACAAAATAAACTGTCATTAGGCGTCTAATTAATTTTGTAACGAGTACTCTGTGCATGATTGAAGTTGGATGAGGCGATTAACAACGCCACACGTTAGGTAGTAATGACTACATGACGGCTCATACTACAAAATTCGCATGACCATCGTCAAAGGCCTAAGTTTAGATCGACATCACTAATTTGAAAGAGCTTAAAAAGAGACATACAGTTGGGTGTGCTTTATTTAAATCATGTTTCGCCAAATATTGAAGACTAAGATATCCGCCATGCCTGCTGCAGGCTGAAAACTGTTCTCAGAGTTTTTAATTGGTGCGAAATCTACAGTATGTCACGCCTAAGAATCTTAAGAGATATGATTAAGGCTTTATAAATTGTTTATAAGAGAAATACAGTTCTAAAAGTTCATCTCATAATATATTCTTTACCGTTGTAGATTGTGTTGAATTGCCATTCGAAATGAATTACTTTACGCTCGTAATAATATTCATAAAAAGGCAAAGGGTGGGGCAAAAGGCTGATCAGAGCGTAGGGAGCTGACACTGAGGGGCACTTCGGATGGAATGAAGCCACCTGAGTGAAGAGGAAATTGAGAGGACATAGAAATAGCCCATGTCAGTGGCCCGCCGCTCCAGACCGGTTAGAGTTTGAAGGGAAAAGTCAACTTTTCTTCGGTTGATTATAGTGGTGGAGTAAAAAATGAGTTTGATTGGTCAAGCCACAAACTTATTCACCAATTGTGTCGTATGAAATATTTGGCTACGAAACAAGAACAAAATGGGAGTCTGTGTTTGTATGTATATGCGTTTCTACAGGTGTGCCGTGTTAGATAGACTGATCCCGTACTTTCCCGTAGATCCTGTTTTTTTATTTTGGATCTATAGGACTGCAACGAATATTTGCATTGGTTTTTAATACCAGGCTATTGTGCACTTCAGAAAAACAATTCTACGAGCATCCATTGCTACAGTAATTGCCTTTCCATAGACAGCGAATACGTTCAACAACTTCTGCAGATTATTGCAGTACTGCAGTACTTTTTGAAGGAGTTTTTGTCGTGTTCGGAATCAGCTGGATGTCAGAAAACTTTACGTAAACTTCTTATCGTTCGAATCGTCAGTTTTTTCCTATGGAGGAAGCTCGTAGCACCTCCGTCACCACCACGCACACTATTACTCGAGCAATTACTCCTCGCGGAATAATTACGATATTTATTTCTAGCACAGTAATCACAACCACATATCGTCCGTTCCAGTCTTTAGATCTGTGCATTGTGCTGTCCTCTCAATCTTCTCAGTTGTCTGAGGCTTGGTTTGCCAGGTCGTCCGATGTTGAGCATCCTGGGTTCGTTAGTGATGTTGGGTGACGCAACTTTTTTCGAGGTGTTACTGATTGCCCCCACGGGTGAAGGCACATCTTGGCGATGCCTGGTAATCGCGCAATGGTGAAACGTCTGATTCACGAGCGCGAAGACCGGCTACTAACCCATAGGGTATAACCACGTAGGAGGAGGCGGTTTGGTTCTGCTAAGAGGTTATTGGGGTGTGACGTTCCGAGGTAAGCTGATGGAAGACCCGGATGGATGCGGGTCAAATCACAAGGGACAGATTCCGAGCTACCTCCTTACCACAGCAGGTGCGCATGGATGTGTATGCGTATGTGAATCTGCCATCAAACGGCAGAACGATGGTATTCAGCCGCTATACTGTTGCGAAGTTCACACTTTTAGTGTGCAAATGCCTACCTTTAAAAGAACTACTAAAAATACTAGAGACCAGTGCAGTGGTTTGTCAGAATCGACTCTGTTTTTCTTGATTGCTGGACAATTAGAAGTTATTTTGCATGTTTTCTATAGCTTAATTTTTATTCGTCGAGTTTTTTTATTTTCGTATTTGTCGATTTTTCTGTTTATCTCTATTATTGAAATTTTCATTTCATAACAATGTGTGTTTATTCAACTTTTCAAATTTATTTTCTTTTCCATTTTCTCCTCATGAACCGAAAGTCATCAATAAAGGAGCTCCTAATTTATATTCCTCCAACGTATTCTCTTCTCAGTGTTCTAGACTCTCCAAGACGACGCTCTGACCCGGCCATAATATGCATCTTACAATGAAGGAATGTCAACGTTAATAATTAATCGGTACTGCTATATAAGCTGTACCACCGTCCTGATGGCGCCGTTCTATCTCGGTTCTTTACGTGGCTAGCCGCCCCCTGATTTGCTGATATCTGGGCCGACTGTCTTCCTGCAATGCTCCTGCAACCTGTTGAAGTCCCCAACGGCTACCAGAGTCAGCGGTAGACGCCAGACTAAAGGAGACGTTTGTTGCTCTGCTACACCCGAGTCCACTTTCCTAACTCGCTTATCCTGTTATCCATTCTTAACTCCTTCCCCTATGGCATCCCCCCATTTAGACAAACCTCCCAGAAGGCGCCTTACGCCTCCTCACCATCCAGCGCCAAAGGAATCCTGGCTAAGACTCCTAGAATCCTAGCGCCTCTTGCTGCTAACCGTTATGCGGCATCCGTTCGCAATGCACCCACCTTACCGCGAGTTTAGTTGCAGCGAAACCCTATCACCCTCTTCCCATCCCTGTCGGAAAGCGCGCCATGTTGTTCGTCCTCGTTGTCATGCTAACTATCGTGTAACTAATTCACCGCTAATCTCGACTCGTGGCCGCGACGTCGGATACTCGCTTTACCGGTGAGCCTTACCTCGCCCTACACAAGCCTGCACGTCACAGAAGCCTCACCACGGCAATTGTATGCCCCGACGCAAGCCGTTCATCCGAGTCTGTGTCCCTAAAAGGACCTGGCGCAGACCCGCCGGTGCCTGCCGTAGTGTTGTGTGCGTTATCTTCGGCGTCTTCTTCCGTTTCCGGTTGGGGCAGGCGCAGGTTGTCACAGTTACGATTGGGTATCGCGACCCTGCGACGCCGCGTTTGCGTTGGATACGTGGGGTTGCACTGCGAACAGGCGCCGTGAAGACGATGACGAAGAAGAGATTTGCGACAAATGCTATCTGATAGTGAGTTGTCTAGTACACACCTTAATGTTCTTCGGAGATTGTGTCTTGTGCGCGTTGTAGTGAGTGTGCTCCTCTATGTCCCTGTGTAGTAGTAGCATGGTAATGGGATGTGTAATTGACATTGTACTTGTATGAGTGTGTGTGTGCTTAGATAGGAGATTGACCGGTTGTATGCGGTGTCTAACGCAGATGCCGAGGTCACGTCCATGTCTACGCACTAAGGTAGCTATGCTGCCAGCAAATGGAGTCACTGCAATTGGGTGGGACGGTAGAGAGCACAGTGGGAGCACGAGGCTTCGAGGCGCTTCGTAACATTAGTCCAGTCGTCAAGGTGATGCGGTGATTCTAGGTAACCACTATATAATATTTACGATGAAAATGGTATGCTTTTGTTTATTCACTCGCTTTATTTGTTTATTCATTCATTTTTACTAACGCCTCAACCGAGGTATCACGTTCGTTGTTTACAGTTTTCGAACTCAGGTCACATAACGATATAAAAATGTTAAACGAAAAAAACAAATTTAAGAACGAGGCGTTTAACGGTTTGATAGAATAGATCAAAACAAAAATAGTAAACATTTAAGTCATCGTTTTTTATACGTTTGTAAGGATGGACGGGTCCCTGATTTAACTATTTTTTTGTTCTATTGGCGCAACGTAATCAAATATATAAATCTTATTCGGTAAAAGGTTCTGAAGGGATTATATATATATACCATTCTATATACTATTCTGATTACGATTACAATTGTTAACAATATCAAAAATCACGTTTAGCGTTCGATAAAGACAACGATTTCATGTTTTCCTTATATTCGTACATGCATGCTCAGTTGACATGAGGAAGCTTAAATAGATCAATTGTTTTGTTGTTAAATCTTGCTAAACGACAAAAATCCATCATCTCCGTCGCAGTTCCTTCTTAGCTAAGTTTGCTATTAGTCCTATTAGTTTTAAGCTAACACACTGGCAAGAGGTTTAAAAATTGAACATAAAAATTTTTCCAAGTAAGCTGAAAAAATGGGGAGCGCTATGGGATCAGTGTTGGCTTGTGCGTAACAGCAAGTGAGCAAATGATATGTAACTGATCAATCAGTTATCAGAAATCTTACTTTTGAATAATTTTGAGTTGCTATAGACCTCAGGGTTGATTCTGATGGCTGATTGATCTTAGGATGTACTGATTTTATCCTGAAGAAGAACTGCTTATAAAAAGTGCATTCCGGGTATCTGCGAAAATTTTTCGTTCTTTTTAGCAGATTAATTAACAATGTATGCTATACCGTTTGGAGCATGTTATTTTTTTAGCATATATATTCTGGACTACAGTTATACAGAATAATAACAGCAAAAATATTGAATACACATATTTATATAACGAGCGCACTCCTACCACATTTGTGCCTGTGAGGGGCTGTAACTGCATTTTAATCAAAATTTATTCTATCTAAACGAGGGTTAGTTCGCCATTATTGACCTAGTGATATTTGTAATGTGTGAATAACACAAAGATGGTGCGACAATCTTGTAACTCGCTATTTCGGATCTAGAAGATCGAGGAGAATTTTTTAAAAATGTTTGTGTAGTTTGTATTGTTTCCCTCTGACTTCTAAAACAATGCGAGCTTTAAGTCTATGCCGAAACACAGACATATTTCAAGCATTGCGTTGTTGAAATTTTTCGGTTGTTGGCCTTTGTAGATTGGACTATCAGGTTCGAATCTGTGGTACCGATGCGGTGACTTTCACGATGGCTACGCCTCTGGGTAAGCAGAGACCTCTCAGAAGCCTAGGAGCATTTGCTATCATCTTATCGAGCTTTGCTAGGCTCCGAAGAAAAGGTTTCCCCGCTTCAAGTGCTCATTTCGTCCCTTTTCGCGAATTGATGAGATCGCACGTACCTTTGGGTGCTTGGCGCGTTTCTCAACGCTCTCGACCTGACTCTGGACTAAGACGGTGTTGCTATCATCCTCCTGCGGTTTGTTCAGTGGCCTGATAGCTCTTCATGTTCATAGCCAGGGAGAAAAAGTAGGGAGGCGTCCATTCCAAATTTAGCAAAAGCAAACCCTCGATTTTCACATCCGCTAGTCGTTGTACTTGTGCCCTGCTCGACTCGTTTGGAGGTACGCACCCGTAGACGAGTTGAGTGGACCTTTTGCAGAGATGCTGGCGAGTGGAACGAAGACAGGCCCCGGCCCAAGGTCCCAGGTGAGTCCGAGTTCAACTGATCTGTTGACCCTACTGAGGGCTAGGTGGGAATGTTTAGGGTTCAAGGCGGCGATAATCTCGAACTACGCGCTGTGTTGATTCGGGGCCCGAATAGCAACATACACATAAAGAGACATGCACTCATAGACAGCCTGCGTCGGAACAACTCTCTCATAGTAAGAACCCGCCGACAAATGGTCATCTCTTATAGTCATTCTAGACAGGCAAGAGGTTATCGGCATATACTATGTGACGGATGAGCAGGAGCGACAGAAGGTACATCCTTTGTTATGCATGGATAATGAAGTGTAACTACTGGAGAATCTATAATAATTTGTGTAATTATAAGGGTGGGAGGTCTTTCCGTGTTGCGATGTAGTTACTTAGCAGTTATATAGGCGTATAGCTATATAGACACCAGTAGCTTAAGTTTGCTCGGCTTAGTTTCAAAATACTGATTTATAAATTTAGGTAACAAAAAATATATTTTAGCGAAAAAATGTTTTAGACTATACAACTGAAAACTCCCTTCATCTCTAGTTGCGGAAGAAAGAGAAAGAATGAGTGATAAAGAGACAGAGTATATAGTCAAGGTCCACCTCGTCGAATTTTTATCCTTCCGCAAGCATTATGAGGAAGGCGTTTTGAGAGATGGTGCTAGAGTCAAATATTTATGTCGTAGGCTGGAAAAATATTTTACAAAACCCTCTCGTTATACCACTTCTGGTTGACATATCTACTCAAGGGGACTTCGACAGTTCACCCACACAGTGACTGTTTGGTTATAGACGATTTTACCTAGGCACGGTAAGCTTTCGCAGCATTAATCACGCGATGTCGCTTGTGGCCTTTCCTGTGGTCGGTAAGAAAGAACGGCGGGAGCAAAACGAGGCTGAAGGAGCGTTAAGATAAACAAGCCAACATCAATTATCAGCCCTTTACTAGAAGCGGTTAAACACAAATCCTTTGATTGGATCTACGGTGGAAGGCTTAATGGATGAAACACCCAGAAGAAAAGAAGCGAAAAGAAGGGAACTGGTGAACCAAACTTGTCGATGTCGATTTGCAACAAAAAGAAGTTCTGAATATCATCGAGTTCGTCCATTGTAGGTCGTATGGCAAAATCGCTAGACATAGAAGAGGTTTGAAGTCAATATGCGGTATTTTTCTTATGTTTGTTTACAAAGTGGTGAAAAGTTAATTCACTATTGCCAATCGGGATCAATTTGTACATAGTCTATACTCGACTAGATATGGTAAAAATAAACGACCCCTGTTTATATGTTGTACTTGGCTTCTGCATCGCGTTGCCCACTACTTACTAGGTCTTGGTTATTTCTTCCAGAAGAACTTTAGTTCACCTAATATATTGCAGTCATATATTCACTGGCGCGTTTATGGTCATCTCGTCTGAAAAATGTATTCCAATTTACATAATTTTTTCGGTATATATGTAAATATATATACTGCTTCTTATTACGTTTACTATAGCAATGGTACAGTTGGTTTACAGTGGTTTTACAGTTTTCAAACTCAGACCATATAACGATACAAAAATTTTAAACAAAAAAAATCTTTAAGAATGGGGTTTTTGTTGGTTTGACAGAATCGATCAAAATATAAATAGTAAACATTCAAGTCATCGCTTTTTATACGTTTGTGAATATAAACAGGTCTCCGATTTAACTTGTTTTTTGTTCTATTGGTGCATCGTAACCAAATATACATATCTTAGTCGGTAATAGGCTCTGAGGAGAATACTATTCTGACTACGATTACAATTGATAACAAGATAAAAGGAATGTTTAACGTTTAATAAAAACAATAATTTGATGTTTTCTTTATGCTCAAATGCGTACATGCATGTTCACTTGAAACGATGAAGCTTAAACAGATCGTTGTTGTTGTTGCTAAATATTGCTAAACGACGAAAATCCATCACTTCCATCAGAGTTCCTTCTTGGCTATGTTTGCTCGAAGTTCTAACTTAATTTTGAGTTAACATACTGGCAAAAGTTTCAAAAAATGAACGTAAACATTCATCCAAGCAGGCTAAAAATATGGGGAGCGCCATGGAATTAGTAGGTCCGTGCCCAGCAGCGGGCCAGCAAGTAATATGTAACTGATCAATTTGCTGTCAAAGGTTTTGATTCTGAATGATTTTGAATTGGTACAAACATCAGGGTCGATTCTTATTGCTGAGTGACCATGAGATGTTCTGGTCTTATGCTGATTGAAAAGAAGAACTGCCTATGTAAGATGCATTCTCTGTATCTGCAAAAGTTTATCGCTCTTTGTCACAAATTAATTCAAAATGTATGCTATACTGTCAGGAACATGTTAATCCTTTAGCATATCCATTCTGGACTACAGTTATACAAAATACTAGCAGTGAATATTGACTATACATATTTATACGACAAGCGCACTTTTAATCGCATTTGCACTCGTGAAAGGCTGTTTCTTCTAATAAAAAGTTTGCCGTTATTGGGTTGACGATATTTGTAACGTCTAAACAACACATAATGATGCCACAATCATGTAACTCGCTATTTCGGACCTGTAAAGTCACGGAAAGTTTTTAAAAAGGTACCTTTTTCCTACACGAAACCTGTTTGTTTTTGTGTTAACACGAAAGAAAATAGGTTTTTTCAAAGATAGATAAATTTGAATCAAATTATTATAAATTTCATTATTTAAGTCAAGTTTATTGCTTGATTTAAATCTTCTAGGATGAGCGCTTGAGATCTACGTTTAGTAAGCATTTTGAAATCTTAAGAGTTCTGTTATTCATACTTAGTAGGAAAAAATGGTAAAAAGAAAAAGTTGTCGAAGATTTTAAAATCAGGTGCTTCTTTCCATAAGCCTTTTAGTCGATTCCTTTGCGGTTAGCAGTGCGTATAAGCTAGCTTTTTTCTGACGACGAGGCAACAGCATCCATCCGATCTGTCTGCCTTTGATACCCCCGAGTGTAACCTCCTTAGAGCCACCTACGAGTCCTTACTCTCCCTGCCCCGTATTTGAACCGATCGGTATCCGCTCAGGCGGAAAATACAACTCAGGCCTGAAAAGGGCACAGTATGGTCTCTGGTACAACGCCTTAGCAGACATACGTCCCCCAAGATGCCGCGCAAAGTCAAGGAAAACTTTGCCGGTGCCGAGCGATGTACCAAGAGTGGCGGGCAGTAGAACAGCAAGTTTTGGTGAGATACGGATGCAAGTCCATCATCCAAGACACTTCAGTAGGAGGTAGCTCGGGAATCGGTTTAAAGTTGCCTACAAACTTTGGCTGGCGGTCTCCAGCACCTCCTTGTGCCTGTGACAGAAGGGGGGCAATTTTCATCATGCTGCAACCTGAGTGTTGCAGGAGTATGGGTAAATGCTAGCTACCTGTCCAAAGGTACAGTCGAGAGAGCGCGCAAGAAGAGTCTTACAAAGCCATAGCGGTAGATGTTTTTACAAAGCTACAAAGGAAAGGCATACTGCAGCCCATACAGTGCCATTCAAAGTCGTGAAGCGCTTGATGTGACACCATTCCAATTCTGACAATTAGATGTTAGTCTTTACTACAGTATTAGTTATAACCTTCAACTAGGCAAGTTAAGGACGCGTAATTCTATGTCGTGAACAGGGAGCAGTCTACCATTTGCGCTGACGGATGGACGTATTACAACGCCAGGTTGCCCAAATTGTTCAGTGTATTAGATAGCTACATCGCACAGGGTAAGGTATAGTGCACAGTAGGCTCTCACAGCAAGGTGCCTGACTTTGTCCAATACACCCGTTCGTGTTGCTAGCTTTTCGAGAAGACGTTCAGGGGCTATTACAGACATCGACGACCCTCGAGCGATGTTGTCGATATGTGGAAGATGTTGCTCACCCTCCACTCCAGACTTGGTTCGCTGCTCTTGAATCTATGGGCTAATGTTGCACGCTACAGTGCTTTGCACCGCGGCTACGGTCTATGGTCGATCATATTACGGGGTCCAAGATTTCGTAGTTTAGGGTTTATACCTCTAAAGCCCTTAGCTAGGTGAAACGCCCCCGGTGCACAGTGAATTTTACAGTGAATGCCATTATGGTGATGACCAACGAAACGGCTAACTCCGTCGGTAATTTTAATGCAGATAAACTAGGTTTATCAAGGTATTCGACTTATTTACGAAAAATGTTTAAGGATATTAGTTTTAAAATAATTAAGATGTGGACAATTGCCATAATGATAAAATAAACACTAATAATAATAATAATCGTGTATGCTGCAAAAGTCTGTATTTGTTTTTAAGATCTACGGTGCTTTAATTCAAATAACAGTTCCCGTATTTCGATTACTCTTACTAGGTAAAATACATTGCTTTTTTTTGATAATTTTGAGGAAATAACATTTATCCACATGCTTTTTCGCACAATGTTTATTCGCCGGTACGATTAAACTCAGTATTTTCTCTCACGAAAAGACCTTCATATACTGGAAAAACTGCACGTAGTTATATTGGCACTTCTTAGAACTCTTTCTATTTTTTGCTTGCAACTGCATATTTACATTATTACAAGTAACCTCAATTGCAAACAGTCTGTGGTCAACTACTAGAACTCCTAAGCTACCACTGCAACGCAATCAGCATCAAATACATTTATTCACAGACTTCCGCGTCCTTAGAAAGACCAGATCGTAACTTGGCGTTGTAGCACGTAGCAAGATGAGTAAGTAGAACTCATTCCATGCTGTGAAATAGGGAGCATATTCAAGGCCGGTCAATTGGCGTAAGCGTGTTTGTTACAACGCAAATGGCAGACGTCCAACTTCAGCATTTTTATGATTGAGTATGTCACCCCAACGCTTGAATGCTACGCATTTCCTTTGTTGTATTGTCCGCAAAATATTCAGTCAGGCATCAACACATATCACTCGGTCCTAATGCACTACGTCCCGATCATCGACTATTCCAAGCAGGAGTAGCCGCAGAACCTACGGCGGGAAAAAGAGCGGCACAACCAAGGCGTAGAACGAGGGCCAACAAATAATGAAACGGCCATTCTCCACCGCTCTCCCATTTCGTGTCTCCTTTCTGCTCTTTTTTCTCTCCAAGCTTCTTTTGCCTTCTCCGTTCTATCTCGACGTATAGCACTCGAATTCTCCGTGCCGTTCCCACAGTGCGTTGCGCCTGTTCTACTTCTCCATGTGCAACGCCCCACCCAATGGCGCAGCAGCGATCATATTGTACCCGCTATTCGCTGTATTATTACTTCGCCTCGTCTCATACACTTTCCAGTTCGTTTGCTGATGCTCGTGCGCCACTCCCGCAGAACCATTATTCCCATATTTTTTTGCCCAATGGGTAGAACTCACACGGTCAGCAAAAAGTTCTTGGTGCTGTGTGGACCGACATCGGGGACCTGCGATCAGGGGACTCCGGCATAGGGAACGTTGGGCAGGCCACATTCTACGGATGGACAACCGATGGACACCCAGGCAGGACCAGATCGGACAATCAGTAATTCGAATCGGGTGAAGAGGCGACTACGTATGGGCGGCAGCTTTCGATGGGTTTAGTCGGGAATTTTGCAGACGGAATAGAGGCAAAGAGATTGAAGTTATGAGAAAATCTTCGAGGGAAGAACGCATTCGCGCAGAGCGTCGGTCGACAAAAAAGAAGTTCGTTCCAAACAGGGGTTCAGTGCCATTTCGTTGACAGACAAACCAACTCGAAGCATCTGAATGCGCTGGTTGTTGTTCTTGAAATCCGGTTAGCTCAATTTTTTCATATTCTGGGGCTGCTTAATGGGATGCGGTTAATAGCTTGAATACAGAGGAAGGAATGTCGCGTATATTGTTATTGCGACAGTTATTGTTATCATCCCACAGTTATCAAATGTGCGTCATTTGAGTGTTTTTGTTGCATCCCAATATACCTTAATGCAACTCAAAATGAACATTTCTGTTTCTTCGATCATTTAAAGAACAAACTATGGAATTAGCAAACAAATAATAATAGTTCGAGGATTGCAAGAATAGCGACGACTACTACTGAGATGCTCCTAATCGCCGTTTATAATCCAGAAATGATTACATCGAGATCAGAATCTTTTTTTGGTGGGTGAAAATGCAAGAATCGTATACACACACACATACACATAGGCACATATATATATATATATATTAGTTGGAAAAAGTGATTGATGAATCACGAATGTTGATGAAGCAAGCTAGCATGAAAAGCAGCAATTTAAGACCTGAATGCAATATACGTAAGTGTTTTTTGTTGTCAAATCCAGTTATCGTACTCTACGTACGATATCCGTGTCGATGTCAGATAGTTAAGATTGCACGTCAAGGTTAACGTGCTGGATTTACGGTTTGAAAATCGTCTATAATATCGTCTCAAGCTCGCCTTTTGGCAATGACCCGGTAGCTAAATATAGCTTGGTTTCCTAGGGTGGCCAATTTGCTATCTCATGGAAATAGAGCTGCCCTTCTGGGGCATAGTAACCAGTGAGCCTGAAAGCTACTTGTTCATAATATTGCGGGGATTCTTGTAATCAATATCTGGTCGGAGCCGATACATCTCAGGGCACGATCATATATCTCTACGATGAACAGAGAAATCGTTTTTTACCTAGACTATGTTCAAGCAGCCCTAACGCACTACTGGTTTACTCTTGTAAAACCCTAATGTAGTACTCGCTCTCAAACCTCTTATACAAATATACCAAAACCGTAAATCGTATTCGAAGGACTTGCTATTCATCAAATACAAAGTTGACATCAAGATACGTTCTCGTTGACTACCGAAATAAAAATGTTAATTTGTTTATACATATTAGCTACGTATACTGACTCACTAGTAAGCTCTACCATGGAACAAATAAATGCCTTCTTAGCGCTTTTCTGTTATTACGAATATATACCGAGATAAAAATTTCTGTAAAAGAAGCTTTGTGATAATTCTTTCATCAAAATGTTGGCTCCGCACATCCAATTTAGCTTCATGAAAAGCTCATGAATTTGACAAATGAATGAAATTAACAATTTTGCAATATACATGCAATGCTGTGATCTACCATTATGCTGCAGCGGGAGCCTCGCGTTCCCCTTTTCCTCTCTACCGGTCGGATAAACATCACTACGAATCATCCAGAGCCGGGCAACGGTGGGCGGATAACAAAAAAATGTTGAGTTAAATCGGCCATCATAATAATGCCGACAATAGTAATAATAGGTATTTACGCCTATCGTAAAACTGTATGGAACGAATAGCCTACCCGATTCCAATGGGATTGCGGGATAGGATTGATATTTTTTATGTGTGTTGTTTATTATTTACATCATTTTACCCCCGAGACGGGAGTCGGGGTGACGGAAAGTGAGAAGACAACGGCGATCTATGTGGACGATGTGGCGCTGGCAGGCCAAATAGACCTAGCGTAGTAATCGAATTGAACTGTTATTTCTGTTTATGACCATTTGCAAATAGAGAACTGTATCCCATATATAGGAGAATAGCATTGTTTGTTCACACAATCATCTCTCTTAGCCTCCTATCCGAGCCTGCACGAGTTGTACCTTATTTATTTGTGATGAGAATAGCTGAGCCACTTATGCTTTATGCTTGGTAGAATAGCCCCTATGATGACTGAAAACTAAAAAAATGCATATAGGATTCAGCTCTGCGCCTATTTCAGGCGAAACGATATAATAGGAACACCACGTTGCCGTGAAGGAAAACTGATCGCATTCATGTTCACACATTGGTTATCCTGTGATAAGCTTACAAAGCAGCAATAGTTGCATCCATTGAAAAACTATATTAGTGCTAACGGCTTAAAAATGATTTTGTAGCAAGGCTAACTAAATACATCTCTGTATACAATAGATCTCTCTCTCTCTCTCTCTCTCTTTCTTTTTATATATATATATATATATATATATATATATATAATGACTTCTATATCATAAGCTTGCACACGAAGGGTTGTGTATGCACAAAATATGAGTATTAAAGATAATTGTAACGTAGGTGAGTTACACTGGAACGTTTTTTGCTCATCTATTTCTGATTCTTCAAGAAAACAA
>MNPL01006870.1:0-19801 GCA_002081605.1 Tropilaelaps mercedesae | reverse complement strand
GATTAAAAGAGGCATATTAGCACTACAAGCACTATATATATATATATATATATATATATATAGCCTTAAGCTATGCCGCAGGTGTGAAAACTGTCGACATTAACAGGGACGCTGTAAGTTTCCTTGAACATCCCAGCATCCTCCCGCGGTCTCTAGGGGCCAGGTTGTCCTAGTTTCTTGGTGTGGTCTGCCCTCATTGACCATCTGTTGGCCTCAGAGGAGCTCTCGTACTACCCCTCATGCTCCGTGCTGTCTGCTAACTTCGTTGGATCTTTGCAGCGGTGATGGTCGCCCATCATCGTACCGTGGTCATGAACACCTCGACCTCATCTCGTTGGTCGTGTTCGCTGCTGATGCCAATTCACCCAGTGGAGTCCGTCGCGTCCGCCCCCTTTGTTACAGTGCATCAAGCATAACTTCCGTTTGCCTAAACAAACTTTATAGCCGCCCCAGTTCGTTTGACTATGTTCTGACAGGATTTGATACTTGAGACGTTAAAGGCGGACAAAGCGACCCCCTTGGCCGGAACCACCTTCAGATCAATAGGGCCCATCATGTATCCTAATATATCCCACTTAAATTATCCGAACTTTCAGCCCATGTCAGTAGTCGACATGATCTGGCTGTCTTCGTCCTGGCAGCTGAACCAGCGTCTTCATCTTGCAGTAGAAGCAACAAGAGTAACGCTCTCTTTCGCTTTGCTAGCTAGAGGACCTAAGACGCATTACGGCCATTAGTGTAGGCGTCTGTGAATCATCAATTTGTTCGTTGTTTCAAAGTGATTTGGGAATGGCCGTTCTTACTGGAGATCCAATGTTGTTCTTGCTGTGTCTACTCAAGCAGCAGCAACCCACTCTACCAATTGATAGCAACAAGAAATCCCGCATAGCTCAAAGGGATGCCTGTCGTATGCCACCAGTACTTCTCGACATTTATTTAATCGTTCATTATAACTGCTTGCCGGTCTAGCGTATAACAAAAAATATCCTATCATGTGTATAACGGGGGCACTAGTTAGTGCTTTGTCGATATGTGGTGATATTTGTATGGTAGGCATCATCATTATATCATTACCTTCTAGTCATATAGTTTGTTTATACCATGTTTGGTGTTCTCTACGTTTGTAGTGCGCTTGTAGGTTTATTCACAGCTTATTCTGTTTTAACGCTTCGATTATCCATAATCGCTATTGCTTGTTTACATTTTTCTAATGCAGATATAATAGCGGACATCGGGAAATGAGTGCGCAAGGGTGGTAACCCGAAACATAGCTAGTGTTTATGCGCAGTACAGTAAAGGGCCATTCGCACAGTAAATAGACTTTGTTCCTATACAAAAATAAAGAAGGTTTCTTTCTATAAGAAAATCGAATCCTCTTTCGAGAGCGAATAGCCAAATTCTTTTAGACATCAATGATTTCTCTCCTATTCCCTCTATGCTATTTTGATGATATTTATGGCGATATTTACATGTATTTACAATTGTTTATTTTACGTGTCGTAGAAAGGGCAAATAGCGAAAACATAAAATGCGCCAACATATGCGGTGTGCTCCAGGGAAAAAATCGGATTTGGGAAAAGCGGTACGACAGGAATGCTTCTATGGTGATACAAACCGTCTCTTATCTCAGCCGCTCCCAGTGGCGTGTTACGAGCTAAAACATCTACGTTTATCAGTGCTACTTATGGACACCGTAGATATTCCATCATGGCCTCACGAAAATGTTCTTACTCGATTTAACTTATGCGTAATCGTCTTTCAAACGTATTGACAACTTAATTTTATCAGTATCTAGAATAGTAATGTTAATTTTTAGCAAGATGTGGTAGGATGCATAAACCAACAGCTTTTTGTTTTGATTCAATTTTGTTTGAGTGCAAGGTATATAGGAATAGGGCCCGTTTTTGCCATCAGTTGAAATAGTATGGTCCCCACTTTCTTTTACCTATTACGAAATGCCGTCATCTGTAAGAACGCTATGGCATAAATCCCCATTGTAGGCAATCTCAGCCATGCAAAATATATGTGAATTTCTTTCAGATCTGGAAAGCATGCTTGAACGGCAATCGTTCTAAGATCAATTTTCGACCATTTTGTACCCAGTACATAGACAACCAGCGATATGTTTTCTTCAAAGTGTGCCGAAGGGAAGTAAAACGCCTGTATACTGTGGCTACGTACGCACCGTAATCCAACGGAAACGATGTGGGAAGGCCAGGAATGCAAGCAGCGACGCAAGCCGTTAACACTACAGAAGCAAGGAATAGAAGAAGAAAAAAAGTATACGGGAGTATGCGGCTGCTTTCATTGAAGGAAAGGAGAGGTTGGGGGATAAAAGTGACGTTTTTACGTCGCTACCCGGGACCTCGTCGCTGCCTTCCTGCTTGGCGTATAGCGACGATTGAGCATTATCACGGTGGTAGCTAAAGCCAGCCTGAAGACGGCGTTTTTTCTGCTCAACGTACGCCCCACCCAACAATATCTTGTAACCATCCGGTGCCACACAATCCTAAAAGACCCAATGCGTGGCATGTTTTCACACCTAGTCACAGAAGTCACACGACTAAATGGCGCGCATACAGGGACATCTGCGTACGCACATACGCATTAGCTCTGTCTGATAAAAGATAGCTTCTTGAACACCTCAGTGGCACCTCCGATAGAGGTCTCAATCACTGGGAAATTAAATTATTATTAAATAACTATGAGCGTCCTACGAAAGGCATATATAATCCTAGTATATTAAAATAATTTCAGACATTAAGGCTAAAGATGTTGTTATATATTCCAGGTGAATGCAAAGCCATGGATTCGTTGAACAGATGACCTAGGGCTCGGCTGTAGAAAGCAAATATCTTAGGTCAATATTAAACGTGAGTACAAAGTCATAGATGTGCGAATTCATTTAAGACTTCGGTAAAACGAATTTAAAAATTAATTTTATTGAATTCATGTTCCAGCTTGTCTTTTGCCAATAAAACCTTCAAGAATTGAATGCATACGTGTCTTTAATTAATTGAAAGTATCTATGTAAGTACACCTCTAAACGCAAAAAAAACAAGCTAAAGACCAATGCAATATTTTGTAAATTTCTACTGGCCTAAAAAGATTCAAATGCCAATATACGATCTAATTATATATACATATGCCAAGTCATTGAAAATGTGTGTAAGAATTACAATCATTCATAAATCATTCAAGTATCTTCTTCAAGAGTATTGACTTAATTGGGATTCTTTGCGTGGAGCTTAGATCAATTATTTCTGTTCGCTTGATTTTAGCAGCTGAAAAAGCTTCTTTCTGTTATGGCGTATTGCAGACCTAGTGTCATCCCAATTTACTTAGAGCTTACGCGTCTAGGTTGTTCACGCACCTGTTTAGTGCTGGGTCAAATCAAACCCTTCGCTATTTACTCATACGATTATAACCAACCGTTAGTGGACAAAATACTTCGTTTGTTTCCTATAATTCCCTGTTAGGCCACCACCTACTCAGTTCTTTCTTGGTTCTTCCTTTGTCCCTATTTTCCTCTCCATCTCATCGGTCTGGCCAATCGACAGTTGTCGTCATGTTAGGAATCATTTCCAGTCCTTGGGCTGTTCCATCTTATTTCCATCCTCCTGTGTTGTGCCCCTATTTGTGGTGGTTGTGTCCCAAGAGGACGACATCCAGTGATGACATGTCGAATCCCTCGAAGACAGGCAGTGCACTTGCATCCCGTCTGACAGTGCTACCGAATTTGCTGTTGAGCCCAACGGAATCTTTGCGACGACCACGGGGAACAAGGTAAGGCCAAACCTATGAAACAATGTGATCATCGACTAGACATCGTTGTCTACCACCTCGATGGCAAGACCTGCACCATCCGCAAATCTATACAGGAAGACGTTTGGTGCTGGGTGTAACCAAACTCATGTTATAGACTGATACACTGTAGGCACCACTGAGGTCGAATACGTTCAATGACGTAGTGGGTACACACAGGGTATGAGTTTCCAACTGCGATCTGCTCCACTGACTGAAGGGATCAAGAGGGATATTGGCTGAGACTCTGAGATTCGTACGTTTCTTTCGTCATCCACGAAGAGCTCGCGGAGTCACCCACCTCGGGTGACAGTCGCTCAACGATGAGCTCAAAACTGATGAGGTAGCGGACGTTGTGCCGTGTGCGCCATAGCCTCCGTGGTACGCTGTGGAGCAGTGAACACAAACATGGATCATGTGCTATAGGCTGTAAAGCCCACAAGTTTAATGGACCTTATCTCATCGTTAATAATTCTTTTTTCTTATTTTGCGTACTTTTCTTATGGTCGTTTGCATCATGCAGCAGATGTACACAAACTTATGCCGTCTCTGGCATCAAAGCAGCTTTGAATACTAGGTAGGTGAAATCTAAAAAAGCGAAAGAAAGAAGAAATGTAAATGAAGAAAGTAGAACATAAATTGGGTTTCTATATTGATTCGGACAGCAGAAATGTGAATTAGCGTTCTTTTCATTACCAACCAACGCCGCGACGTTTATTTCATTCGCTTCGGCTCTTCACTGATATCCATTCGAGATGGCGCATGGATAATTTTAGCTTGCAACTCGTCAAGTATAATACGGCAACTGAAGTTCCGAAAAAAGAAAAGAAAAGACATTCTTAATTGAAGCATACGTAATACAACAAAAAGAAGGTAGGTAGATAATTTGACGAGGCAGTGCGAATAGTAGTACTGAATCCAAGTCGGAAAATCCTCAACGGGCTCCGTCCAGAAAGAATTTGAAGATGAACAACGCTTAGGAGTCAAGCACTTACTCGTAACGTTATTGTGGCACACAAACGGCATGGAATTACCGACAACTATTTAAAGGTACACAATTTTACCGGATTTCACTTGTATAGTGATTTTGAAATGCAGTTCGAGAGTGACTAGTTTTAAGAACGCGCCGCCGACATCCTTTCGAAACTGTTTTACCTGTCATTGAGTCAATCTTAGTGGCTAGAGAGGAGGCTATACCTTCCACCACATAGCGTGCTAGCTCCAGTTAGCCAGTGTGCAGTAGTAATTGAACGATTGAATAAAATTGCACGGTTATTTCGGATGAAGCCGATGAATCTGCCAGAGCGCACTTCAGTTGTTATCGCTTCCTTTCGTGGCGTGTATACTTCGATGTGCGGACTCCTTCTATTTCCTTTCTATCACCCAACCTCCCAACCCCAGACACTTCCCCCGTTTCCGCTTGTGATCGGGCTCTTCCTAATGATCTGTTCGGCGGCTGAGACGATCTTTGGCAGTGTGTATAGTTAAGGCCAATGTACTTATTTGCCTGAACAATATCCGCTGGGTTGTTTTGTACGGCTTGTCTTGCAATTCTGAATAAATGGGGGATTTCGGCGGGCCACGTAGTAGTAGTCCTTTTCATTTCGGGGGCTAACTGAATAGGGTTCTGCCGCTGTGCTGTAACAATCGCAGTAATAGATGATCCGAGATATAATCACGTTTAATAATATGTAAATAGTATAAGCAATAGCTGACGCATAAGTGATATTATAATGCCGTAAAGCCAAGCCTGCGCTTCTATACCCTTTGCTGTACATGGCATCGGATGCATCATCTATGCAGATGAATGGGTTGATCTGTGCGAGCAAAATTAATGGCAGCACAAAGAATGTATTTGCGCATTGTCCACGGGGCTCAAACTGGAATAGTTATGTAGGCGTGCAAAACTCTTCTATGAGGCAAATTTGGTGCAAAACGCTCAGCTAGTTGAGGGCAAACGACGATTGATAATCTCAGCCCGTCAATGGCGAGCGAAAAAAGTTTCTGCGTCCCAATAGCTTTACAGTCCCTAATTACGTTCTAAGTTATTAAACATACTTTACACGAGTCTTATAGCTTACCACGTGTACCAGATTTAGAGTAATTTGTCGGTTATGATATGATATGTTACTCCATGCTTGTGAATGAATATCTCATCTAGCTGTTGTAATTCTTTAGAGAGCCATCCGGCGTTTCCCGGTACACTGGTTTTTAGGCACAGCTTAAATAAAATGGTGTGCTACCCCATAATATTCTCGAGATTGGTGTGTTGGGATGCTTTGTTAGGTGTTTTGTATTGACTCAGACAAGCAAAAGTAGCCCCCACCTATCCTTTCAACCGCCGTATTCAAGGTCGCGTGATCTCAAAGCTCGTATGTGCCTATTTCTAGACGTATCAGCCACAGGACACCGATTACGGGTGCACGCCATGTACCTCACGTACCTCCCGTTGCTAAACATAGCTCGCATTTCCCTAAAGAACTAGAAGTCTATTCTAGCTAAAAGTATGTTGCGTTTCTCCTAGGTGTATCAAGATGACGTATAGTGAACGGTAGAATGCACGTAGAATGCTCCGCAGAATGAACGGAGTCACTTGTGGTTGCTTTTTCGTATGCCAATTTACACGGTTACTCTACTTTTGCGATTCTGCGTTTTATTGAGCAACAATACCCTCAGTCAGCAACAACCAAAAGCTTTCATCTGACATAGGGAACGCTGTAGTGAGGAAAGACAACGTTGTTACCCGATAAAGTGGCGAGGGGCCGGACCTTCCGAGTCGCTGTGGTAGGGCGGAATGAATGGTACACCGATAACGAAGAGCCGCATCAAGAGGCATCCCGTCTGTCGATAGAGCATTAAAAAATCGCTTTTTCTTTTGTTTGAGAACAAAAAGTGGGGCTGCGTTCACTTGCGAGAACAGGCCGGTCAGAACATAGAAAGGGAAACGACGAATTTAACCGGGATTGGTATTTAGAATCGATTACAATGATAAGACTGTTATCTGTGAGAGTGGAAAGCAGTTAAAAGTACGGGGGAGAAGGACAGTTTGAAACAAGGGCCGGCCGAAGTCGGCTCTGAATTAATAAATGAAATACTCATTATTTGTGCTGATATAAAGATGTAAGATTAGTACTAGCAACCTGGAAGAACTGTTGTGTCTTCAAACTATTGATAATCGCTGAAGCACGATAGTCTGGGAGATTTGACATATATTCCGGTTATTGTCCAACATAGATAAATGTGTCAATGTTAACCAAGATCTGATGCCATTAACCCACAGCGTACCAAAATCTCTTACAATGATTAATCTCAATGGTTTGCCTAATCTTCGTAGAACTTCTTGAATCTTAATCCTTCTAAAGTATGACCCAAGAAGGGTATTCGATTTAAATAGTTCGATGTCTTTCCGAATCGGGGTAGTCCAGCGTTCGTTGTTTGAGCCGTATGCCTCCGCCAATCTACCCTACGAGTATATTTCAATTTGCCAACACGCTCCCAAAACAATTCAAAATTTAATTTATTACTTCCCTTTGGGTGGAGCACCTTCAGCTGTTGGTCAAGTAGCTCTTAAACTTTTATTTTAACACGGCTACTGACAAATCAATCTTTCGTTCCGTTTCAAGGTGTTCTTAGTGAGTCAATCAGTTTTACTTGACATTAACATCTCTCTAACGCTGATGTCGTGCGTGCGGCTCGTAAAGCATAGGTGTTTCTTTGTCCTGTGCCCGAACTTCGTCGTGCTAGAGCTCCATCCTTCATTTAATGCTCATCGGCCCACAGTTTCACTTCTCTCTGAGCTAGTTCCTGTCCTTCGTTTCTGGCGTTCCCACGACATGGTCGGCTAAACTTTATCCAAATTTACTCATTTATTCTTTACCCTGTAAGATCAGGCGATCGGTGGATAGCGTTCTGCGCTGCTCGAAGCATCGATACACCTCTCGAGATTAGACCGGATCCAGGACGCACTGTAAGCTCTAATGGTCGTTTTGATGCCAGGCCCGCTTTGCTCGTCGATGAGTGTTTATGGGTGCCTAAAGATGAGGGGGCAACTGTGGTCAAATGAATGGTCGGGACTGCTGTGTAACGCTGCCTGCGTACATATATGTGTCTGAAGTAGGGTCAGATAATTAATTAAGAGCCATTCGTTGCATTGGCGCTTGCTAATTGCCCATTGGTAGTCCACAGAGCGGTGGCCATTGTGTAAACAAAGGATTACGTAATCTGCGGACACGAACGCCATCAACGGTCGTTGTCGAGACGGCCCTCTACCCCCGCATTTAACCCGAACACTTCATCACTCTTCTCCCTCTTATGCCCCGGCTACGTCAACTTGCCAGATACGTCGGGAAGCTCTTCCTATTTGGTGGGATGTTCAATGTAAGGTAATATTCCTTTTGTGGTACACACTAATATCGGTTTTTCGGTACATGGAGGCATGACTTGAGCGCCATTAGCTTTCAGCGGCAGCGCATTTTCTGGCGATGCTTTGTAGAACATGTTTATACGCCAGAAAACTCTATCGTGTACGACGAGCCATATTGTGTCACGCGGTAATGTTCACTTGTCTACACGACATAAATATGCAGGCAGTCTCAATTTTAAGGAATTAGATCAGATGGTAAAACACATTCTATGTTCGGTTTAGAACGAACAGCTGTATTTGGTTTCATAAGTGACGGCCAAATTTGCGAAATTAATGCAACTGTCCTACGGTAAAGATCGGCAAAGTTCACTCATAGATGTTCTAATAAAACCTTATCTCTCTATCTTAGCAATAACCTTATCTTGTATAACACTAGACTCGCCCAACCAAAGTCGCCGGTATTCAGGCATGCACCATTTTTGAACGATACATCCTAACGGGGCCAAAAATTTACTGTTGTAGCTCAAGCGGTTCTGGTTAAGCAATTGCCGACACTGTTCTGGTGAGGGTAATAACAAGGAATTTGACTGCAGGGACACAATTTATGGGCCGATAATTAACTGCATATCGTGTCAAGTTTTAGTTTTTGGCCAGTGAACTTATGCTAAACGAATTCCAAACAGGCGATTATGACCCTTTCTGAAAAACCTATGCGCCTTAAATGCTCCTGTTTCCATAAAAGCAACTGCAGAAGTGATGAAAACCACCCAATTGTTCCAACTTGCCTAGTTCAAACGTTTAATTTAATGACTGGTGAAATTTCTTAGACACATCTAATAATACAAACATTTGCGGTATTGGTATTCTAAAATATGTAATGGCATATACGGGATCGTGTGGCGGACTATTACCCATAAACGAACGAATTGCTCAAGGCGCTAGTTCAATACAGAGTAATGAACGAAGCGACTAGCTCGAATGTAGTAGATCTACGAGGTCTGCTCACAGCTGTCGAATATGGAAAAGTGGTCGGAACGTTTGGTTGTTTTGACTCGTCATTCGATGTGGCTCTTCCAGCCCACATAACCCAGAAAGACAAGCTAGAAGGGTCACACTTAAATGGTAACGGCTGTCGTTAATCCCCGACCATGCCAAGCACTGCGTAGCGTGTATTAGAGTAGTCAGAAAAGTCAAAGCTAATTTCATGGATGACCTGTACACATGATTGGACTCATTATCCAAATGGTGAACGGCAACCGACAACAATAAGATGCACTCAGAGTGTATATGTCCCATCCGAGTTTAATGAAAATAGCCTATTTGGGTGATTCTACATGATACCGTAGCGTGGAACGAGTTCCAGCCAGGTAAGCAATTAGTGTATAAAGTCCACGAGCGTCAAACCTGACTACAAACAAATCGGATTCACATATTGGTTATACGTATAGAGGCATTGGTACATAGGTTAAGAACACCTGATAGCAAGTACTCAAATGGATGCGACTTTCGGAATTGAGTTCGTGCTCCAAACATTGGAGAGTAAAACGCTAGAATTCAATTGAGGCGTGTTTAGCAGCCTATCGCTTTCAACGACTGCGTTTTGCGTGTCTATGAAGACAGTTCGACAGTTAAACTCGAACATTTACAATGTCGTTGCGAGTGACCGCGTAATGGCCTGTTCGTCTGTCAGGCTAGATGGGTGATGCATTCTTTGTCTTCGAATTATGGAGCAATTCTTTTTCTGCTGGCTCGAGTGATTTAATCAATTAAACAGATAGATGACGGCGACACATTGGGGTCTATATAGCTTGACGATCTCACCACCCGCGATGCGAGGTCCTGTTGAGAATTCGCCTGCTGGGCAATACTTTGTCCCTTTTTTGCTCAGACAAATTGTTATAGTAGTTTGTATCGTGCGCGAATAGCTAAATATAGAACGCCGTAGGCCCTTTAAACTCAGTATTTCTGCTTAAATCTAGTGGTATCTGCCTGCCGTTGCAGCAGCCGCTTTTGGATCGTTAATTTCGTCCAATATTTTCGTCAGCTCCTCATCCTAAGCAAAACATCTATACGACCCGATTTTGTGGTGGCGCCGCGACGACGGATCGTTGACAGCAAGAATTCCAGTGAATGCGTGCATCCGTAAAACTTCTCCTGCAATCCACTGATGCCACCAAACTGGAATGTGGTACACTGAATGAACGCATGAAGTTGTAAAACCGTTCGTTGGGTTGACGTCGTTCGTTAGTGCCCCGCTCGGTTGCTGGCGCCGATTTGTCGCACTCCCAAAGGCCAACTGCCGGTGGTGTTAATAGAAGTCTGAGTGCGTCCTTGCGTTAGACGCTTATAGATTCTCGGCGTCGAACACGGACATGGTCCTTGTTGGTTACTCTCGAAGCCAAAGGCATGATCCGATAGGCGCAGGATACTGTACGATCGTGTGCAGCGAAAATAAACTCTCCAGAAATGCAACCCAATTGAGCAATCGGTGGACCTACTTTTCCCGTTCAAGTTCGAGAAGGGAAGCGAAACGCTGTCACTGTCACTATTGGCCTTCTTATAGCATTGCGCCGTAGATAGGTGGTGGTCCGTCCGTCCGCCCGATCATCTTATGACACCTCAATTATTTCGGTTGTTTTCGTTACGATCTTGGCACTGGTTCGTTTTGGACAAAGTGGCCTCTGATCAGCTGATCAGCCTCTACTCTAGCCACCGTTGGCTCGCCAAGTCAGTCCGGACAGTATGTTTTAGTATTTATTAACATTTTCGGTCCGCTGCGTGGTTCGTTACTCAGGTTTGCTAATCGGAACTACAAAGTCCAACGTTTATGACCAGTTCAGCGATCAGCTTTTTAGACGTTGTCTTTACCGAGCTCGATGGCTTGGTGCATTCGCATGCGCCTTGCGACCAAAGAAGACACGAGGGTGCCCGGGTTCGATCCCCGCCGTTGTATATTTTTAGGTCCATGGGGTCCATCTTACGAAGTAATGCAAAAGCGGTACCGTGGACGTCAAATGTTGACTGGTGGTCAGCCCTGAAAAATATTAAAGACTTTCTCTCTGCAAACAGTTGGATACGAGCTTTTTGCTACCAACCAACAAACTGCTGAGGCTAAATTGTTTTGTTCATCAAGGATGTACAGAAAGCGCACATGAGAAAATTCTCTCGCGCATTTCTTGATTATACTTTATCCCCACGTCGGACAAGCAGCGAAGTTATATGACGGAATAAGCAGCATCCATGTTTTTGCATAATTCTTTCTAAATTTCTGGGTTGACCTTCAAGCTCGATACAGTGCACACGGTCCGCTCCACACACTAGCGACAAGGTCATAATGTGAGCATGCCCGGAAAGTAAGACGTTACGTGAGATGCTGTGTAAGGCAAATGGCTCCTTGTGCCATTTACCATATTGAGATTTTATTTATACTATTCGTTTTTGGGCTCATACCAGCAGACATCCATTTTCAAACCGTAATAGATATAATGCATACACATTTGATGTCAATTTGTTATGAATGTAGTGCGGACAAAGAAGTACGTTAGGCGGAAACGACCCGTTCAACCCGTTTTTGCCTCCGATTGGACTGCTGAGTTGAACTAATGACCGACTGAACGAGTCCTATTTTCGCTCACACAAAAGTCTCTGACATCTAACAGAGCCATGATTATTAGGTTAGACCTCCTGCCCCTTCCCGCCCAGCTGTTATTGCCTGTGGGCGTTAAATGTATTTTGCAGACGGTCGACAACATACCGTCGACCAGTATGTGATCGTGCCCCCACGTAAAACCATCCGTAGACCTAAAAACACAAAATGTTGTCGATGTACGCGGTACGGAGCGGCTGACCATACAGGGGAATGGGTTTCTCTACACAGATACCTCTTAGCGTCTTAGATGCCTGCGGTCAACACCGCCAACGTGGTTAGATTGCCAAGCAGTTCGCACATAGGCTGCTCCGTCGGCCTCATAGACTTTCCTGGAGTTCGAGACGGTTTGATCTTTGAGCAACATACAAAGAGGATGCCTTTCAGCCGGCTCGCCTTCTAGCCAGAGGCCGGCGAGAATCAGCTTCGCTCCTGGAACCCTTACATAGGAACCCTGAGCAAAGGCGCACATACACGCCGCTCCGAGATGTTAATAAACGACTGCGAATATCGCAGATAGCACCGCCGTACAACTAAGGAGTATCACGACCCTGCTAGGAGTAAATGCCGGGGAAGGAGACCCATACGCATAGGGAGGATCTTTTCAAACTAGCGAGGAATGTGCTTTACCAGCCTCTTTCTTAAGGACACGAGATGGAAGGAAGAGAAGCGAGGAAGAGAAAAACGTGACGACACTGCCGGAGCCCCATTCGTCGTCCCTCAGAACCCATCCCCTCTGTTCACTGATATCATCATCGTTCCACCGAATAGTCTCAAACTGTGCGAGGGCTGCTGTGCCTCAGCGCCGGCCTGCACTTCCAAGAAGCGTCTGTTCGAGGTTGTTTAGCCCCTGTACTTCTGGATGCGAACCTCATTACGCGTCAACGTGTGTATAACTTACACGTGCGACGCTAAGACGGTTTAAACCGTTTATATTGACAAAAAGCACTACCTATTTGTGGAAAATAGAGTCTCGATGAGTAGGAAATGTAGACAAATTTGCTAAATTAGGGGAACTACTTATTTTTGTTTCGAACCCTGTTCCCTCGATCAAGTCCCATTTGAGAAAGCCGCTCATTTTGCACCGCTTGATGAAGGAGTAGAATCGAATCTGTGATAGTCTCGGGATCCCTTATGCAATCGATAACATGATTGGAACAAAAAATACTTGGATTTCAGTATGCATATGACAGTGAACGTAAGTTTAGCTTCGAAATTCTAATTTATACCACCAGCCGTGATGAGTGACTCGCTCATTGTAGATACGCATACATTAAGCGTCGTATTGTCACTGATATTATAAAATGGGCACTCGATAAACGCTTTACGCGCGCTACGAGAACAAAAGGCACTCTGTCTTATTTGAGTGAGTTTACAGTTTCCAAGCATAGGCAAAATATAACCACATAGTGGCTGACGCACCATCGTGGAACGCTTCGCTCTCTGACAGCAACGCAAAAGATTTCAGGTGGACGCGATTGAACGCTGAGTCAGCTTGTTAGGATTTCTAACGAGAACTATTCGGTTTTTGAATTGTCCATGCTAACGGAGTATCACGCAGAGTATTAAAGGTTAGCTTGGCTGAGTTATCGCAACTATATACTTATTATACACATGACTTACTGTTCAAACGTTTACAAACGAAACTTCTAAACTCGCAGAGTGAACTCTTGTAAAATTAACATCAAAAATATGAATAGAGAAGCTTTAAAATATAGTGAAATTATCTGTATGCGAAGCGCAAGGGTATTTTCATGTATTGCCATCAGTGTCGGAACACTCGTTTACTGCGTAATGCTTTATGGAACTTTTTTAGTCAGCCGCTTAGTTAGCGGGCCGGCGACGATCTTCTTGAATTAGGGGTAAACGTGAAACCAAGTTCTGAGTTCCGGGCAAAATCGAGCTTTGTGATCACGGTAGGAGTAACGTTAGAGACAGCGAAAGCGTTCAGCTGGCCCGATGCAGACGGGGGTCGTGGGTGGTAAGGGTGTTAATGGGAATCCGGTGTTTTTATGATGGCATAGCGGCTACGTCACAGCAAGTAACGCCTCTCATCGTCATCAGAAGGGCGTTATGACTATCCCACTGACGGTGCCGCATTCTACTATGTCAGTTTCCTATGACCGCCCCGCTCCTTGCTGCTGGAGTTGCCTGGTACGATTAATAATAAACGTACCACTACCATCACACCGCGAAGGTGACGGAGGGAGCAAGGCCCACTTACCAAGCGGGATAGTTCGTAATGAGAAGCTTGAAATCTTCCACCTACGGCCCTATACAACTCGCCCCGTTGACCGCACGACAGAAACGATTAGGTGTATCATTTCTTTCCATGAAACCTAACCACTGAACAGGCAACCACGAAATACACGTATTTTCAACTAATTGACAATTACGTGATTGGAAAATCTCACTTAACGATAGAGAGTGTCCTAAAACATTTTTTGGCATATTTTGAGGAAAAAGAGAAATGTCTGGCTTTCACAAACTCGAAGGCGTTCGTCACTTGTACACTTTGAGCCGCCTTTAATTTAAGACATTTTATTAAAATTATTTGTTTTAAAACTGTGAAAACTAGTGTTTTCATAAATGTGGCCCATTACGCTGAAAGTACTACTGGTTGACTTTCTTTCAAAGGTTTTTGGTAAATTTAGACATGATCTATTTGGTATATATACATATATATATGGTACGCGAATAATTAAATTAGATATATGCTTCGGCAGACGTAATGTCTTCACAAGGTTTTGAGAAATGGAGAGGGTGCATGAATTAAGGTAATTTCTCATCATTAATTTAAGGGATAGATACAATGGCAGTAAGCTGTTGCCAATTTAATAACTTTTCTTGTTCTCTCTAATAAAATAGGTGATGGCTGGCTTCGTTTCCGGGCGAGAGCTGAATGTCAACATGGAAACGGAGTCGCAACAAAAGTCTATCGTTGAGGTAAGTGCATGACACTGTCCGCCAACTATGTTCTGAGTAGTACCTATACGCACTGCCTGTCTTAATAAGCCGTCGTTATATACCTTATAACTCGTTTAGCGATTTCCTGTAACCGATTATTAGCGCTCCATAGAAAAACGGTTCTATTCTTTCAATGAAACAAACGTTGATTCATGAAACGAAATCGACAGCGAAAGACCTCAAATCTTAGCTGAAATTCTCAGACCATAGGAGTCAGCTTTTACAACGTCGCCTGTGTCCGCAACCTTTAAACCTATAGTAGAAGTAGGTTTGTATATGTATTGAACACCAAAGCTGGACTGTGTGGCATAGACATGTTGATGCTTTTGAGTGAGTTTATTAGACGCCAATCCCAGCAACAAAATGCTGAAATCTACCCACTTGGCACTACTTGAATGTGCCAAAATGTATTCCCGTGCCGCCGAAAAGGTGCACATTTCGAGTCCCGTCTGTTATTGAAACTGGGCAGAGTCGTTTTATATGGCGACTGCTTTCCATTGGTGCAAGCAATACACTCACAGGAGGGACAGATTGGACTCTTCGGAGTACTTTGCAATAGGATCTTTTACATGAGCTCGCACACAGATGGCATATACCTACACAGTTGCGTGTAAAATTACGAAGAGAAAAACCAATATGTCGTGTTTAAAATTTGGTTGGCGATATCTACCATGACACATTTTACGACTGTCATATGTCATTAGTCAACTTCCGAGTGTTCCGTTTAGAAGCTGTTTGAATCCAACCAGAAATATTACATGTAACCAAGTTAATAATTTTTCGTTATTATGAACTTAAGACTATGTTGGTCCATTCACTCGGGTAAATTCGATAGGTTTTCTTAGGTTGTACAGCGCCGCCTGCTTACTTAGACTGCTATGTGTAATAAACTAATTCGAATTTAGTTGCAAGGATTTGCTCTCACACAAGCGTTTTGGCGAAATGAGAGCCGATTATGGTACAAAGGGAAGCATGGTCAGCAGATTGGCTTTGTGTTTCTACGTTTCACTAATCTGGTCCAACAAACCATTATAAATGCTCTCCACGTTTAATTTCGGCTGCTTCGTTCCCAGATTCAGATCCGCACGTTAACCCTATCTTGAACTCGTGTGAACGCACCAATTATCGCTTGTGGTGTTGTTCCACTGGTCGGGGCTGCGGAACGTTTTTAGAAGATTTGCAATGCAAATACTTAACCGCGCTGCTTTTGCCTAGCACTTTTCCGCAATTCTAAAATTCGTACTTGTGCAGTGTACTTCTCGCTGGCAATAGCTAATCGCTTGGAAAGCGTCGCAGAGGTTTCTGAAACCATTTTTTTAAAAATGGTTGTCCTTTCCTAAAAAAATCGGTTAAGTTCGCTCCGTTTTTTGCTTAAGCACTACGACTGTAGAAGACATTCACAAAACTGAAGCCAGATGATGGCCGCCACAAAGTCTATGACCTCTATTATATTAAAAAAGCGTTTTTTTCCGTAATATGTTCGTTACTGGACTTTCTCACCGCTACATATGATGAGCTTGCTTTATATGAAAGTCACCAGACGACGCGACAAAGGCCGACGAAATGCAACGTGAAAAATTAGCCTTTATTTACTGCACATGAATATTCGGACGAAGCTTTAAGCTAAAAGGACAGACGAAGCTTTGGAAACTTTTTATCTTTTAAACTACATTTAGTTTAGATTTGATCTAGTTAACATTTTGAATAAAAATGACACTGACACTTCAGTCTGAGACTGATATATTAATTGGATTGAGGGAAAATGTTGTAGTAAAAATACAAGGTGA
Organism: Tropilaelaps mercedesae; assembly: GCA_002081605.1. Classification (NCBI taxonomy): domain Eukaryota; kingdom Metazoa; phylum Arthropoda; class Arachnida; order Mesostigmata; family Laelapidae; genus Tropilaelaps; species Tropilaelaps mercedesae. The sequence continues at coordinate 3,234 of MNPL01006870.1, read as the reverse complement.
ATGTTATACCTTATTATACGACGTTCCATAAGTTTGCCCGAATTTTTCAAAATTCTTTGGACATAATTTTCTAGACACGGCTGTTCTGAAACGTTATCGTTTCTGAGGTAGGCCAGTAATAAACTCCACCATTTTTAGCTCTTAGCTTTATTTCGCAAGCAATGCGCTATAAAATCCTCTGAAGTGGCTATGCACTCAACGCAGACGTTGTCTTTTTAGCTGATGGTAACGGCCTTGGTTGAGGGTTTTAGTCGATAATGTTCCTGCACCTAGGAGCCCGTAGGCGACTCACGTTAAGCCTATGGCTATATATAGCGGGAAGGATGTGTGGAAAGTATGAGCAACTGGTAGGCTCCTGTTTCGGAATCTAATCTTCGAAGACTAAAGTTCTACTTTCACTTTTCGTCGCAGTATTTACACCAGGGTAGTTCCTAGATACCCGAAGAAGTTACTGCCCTTTATTTTCGAGAGAACATCGTCCTTGTCGGGTATACGGGCGGTTTTGGTCACCCAGTTTTTCGCATAACTGAGTACATGTAAGAATAAAGGAGCCTGGTCGGTGGCAATCTGCTAGACGATGCTTCTCTTCCCGGTTGCTGTCTCTTTAAATCAGTTCGAATCGTCGACTGGTTGGTCGGCATGCAAATAACTACGATATGCGCATTATGCGCGTACAGCACCGACTATGCTATGGTGTAATGTAATGCAAAATTGGTCAAGTCTGGACTAATTTGCAGGCTGCTGTGTTATCTAGCTGTGCCGTCAACGAATCGTAATTAGCGAATATAATCATTATTCTTATACATCGACGCATGTCGAGGCATCGACGCATTGATTTCACAAGCTACTACTATGGTGATATCTCTAGAAGATGAAAAGTGTTACCTAAATTAAACGAGTCCGTCAGTAAAAGGGTTAATTTTGACCGCACGTTACGTTATTATTATTATTAATATTATTACTATACTATGCTTTAATGATTAAATCGAATATTATAGTACTATTTATTTTATATTTGAGTTGAAGTAAAATTATCCAAAAATTGCGGCTAAATGTACCTGTAGTGTTATAGATACGTTCTATCGTTTCTTCTATGCATTTTCATTCCATTGCGGTGGCTGCTTTGAAAGCCAAGGTATGCCACAATATCAACCAAGTCATCTACGCAAGATATTGGTTGCATAAATTTCACCTATTTCTGTGCAATCTCCTCTTGCAGATCTACGTCGATTGGGCTAACCACTATTTAGAACGAAGTGGCGTCCGACGCCATTTGGGATCGCTTGAGAGAGATGTACGTGACGGCACCCTCCTCGCACTGCTCATCGAAGCTGTCCTTCAGTGCAAAGTTCCCGCTGTCAATTTTTCTCCTGCCACGCCCCAACACATGGTTAGCCTCTATATAGTTATGCTTTTCGTGGACAAAATGCTACTTGTTATATCATTACTTGGTACTATATAGAAGAGTCGTTACATGGATATGCTTCTATGCTTGTATGCAATAACAAAATGCGAAGAATTCGATCTATTATTATACTATTGATTGACTGAATTCTTCAAAAAAATATGCTAAATATTAAAAAGTTGATTACTGTCGCTCGGCTGAACGTAATAAGTCCTAGAAAAGTGAATATTCACAATAGCCACTCTTCTTTATAAAATAGTGTTCTTTTCATTGAAAACACCTTCTATATTAGTATATATCAAGCAGTATGAGAGCTATCTACCCATTGTCAGAAACTGAAAAACGCGACTGTAATAGAAGGAATAAACAGATCACTCCCACCTTTTGCCCTTGCCTTTGTCTTCGCTTGAAAATATTTGCGTTTGTACATAAGTAAAACTTGTTAGGTCATATCCTACATTGCTTTTGAAAATGCGTATGCTCAATATGAGGATGAAAGCATTTAGAACAAGGCAAAACAAAGGCTATTTGACAAAGCAACTATTCACTTATCGTTGGAGCGCGCTCATTCTGAAGGCTCATCAAGAAGCACTACCCTTATCTTTCACCACGAGATAAGTGTTTAGTACCCAGCCGTTTTGATAATGAGTCGAAACTTACATTATACAGACATCACTGCAGATGATTTTGGGCTTCAAGTGCCTGTATAGGGGAGCAACGCACAGGAAAAGGGCGTGTAAGCTCGTTTCCGGAACATAAGCAGTGTCGAAATATCACGTCACTTCTGTTTCTTGCTTTTCGTCACCTTTGCGTAAAATATTCGTGGCACAATGTTGGTAATGCTCAGGTGAATCAAACTTGTATTGTCAAGAACAAAGCATGAGTCTGTTGAATGTACCTAATTTTTTATGGCTTGGAAGATACACTGGGAAAGGGAAAATTGTTGTTTTCTATGTGGGATTGTGACGTTGATTTCGAAACGCCCTGTACAAGCTTTGAATAATTGGGAGCCTATATAAATAAATCATAAATAGTTATGCTATTCTAGTTATCACGTCTTTCCACAACATTTGGGGCTGGGTTTCATTTTGTGTCTGAAATTTTCTTGTCCAAAATGTTAACAGCACTGTGAAATCCGCCACGCACTTTTAAAAAACAACATCTGGATGCATTGTTATTCAAAAGATGCAAGTTCTATGTTCGGCGTTTTAGGTGTATTATTTTTAAGTCTTTCTCGTTAGCTCATCTTCTGCGACATCAGTCTTTTTTGACAAATGCGCTTATCAGAATTGAGCATACCTATAGTACCCTCTTTTAGTCACTTTCAAAACTAATTCGTTAAAGCTAACGGTAACACTGTCCGTTTTCTTAAATAAGAATACTTATTGTACAATAATTGTATGCAAATTGTGCTTAATAAGTAAGCTTCTTCTTGCATTGTATGGTGTGCTAAATAGCCGCAGGGCTATCATGAAAGTTCTGACTAAGCACTATAAATTCAGGAATGAACTTAGATTTGGATCGATACGCGGCGTAGTTAACGAAGTTCTGTTGGGCGGATGCTGCCTCTGTCTTTCTTTCTCTTTGTTCTAATGTGCCAATAGCTTCAGAAATGTGTACATCATGGATTTGTAAACTGCCATTATCGATCCCAATGCTAGTTAATTAACTGCGCATAGGACATTCTTGACGCCGTTTTAGAACAAAGATTCCTTTGTGATTTTAAATACTGTGCATCTCGTGCTTTTGAGTGAGGATGCGGCGCACGGATGGATGTTTCTTCGTCTGTTAATGTTGGTACCTATATATATATATATATATATATATAT
>MNPL01006869.1:0-11070 GCA_002081605.1 Tropilaelaps mercedesae | reverse complement strand
CCGACGCTGGGACACCGTCCGGGAGGTCGGAAGCTCTCGAGATGACGCCGGCACGCGGCGAGAATATCGGCTGATTTGCCGGAGAAGAGATGTCTTTATGGGTGAGGCGAACAGCAGCGCCATCGGCCGGGCCCTGGCCGACATCGGAGTTCGGCCGCGATAAAAGGGGCGACGCAAGATGGCGGCCCCCTATGGATGGTCGACTGCAGACGACGCAGCGATAACAACAGAGCCGACGACAACGGCAAAAAAACGCAACTCAAGGCAGCTAAATACTGTGCAGCGAAATAGCTCGCTGTTAGCGGAGACGAAGAACACGAACACGAAGGTCTAGCGAACAGCTGATACAGAATTAACGTCAGGAGTCGACTCGAAGGGAAAACGGAGGACTTGACGGGCGCAACGGTGACGCCGTTTCGCACTTGGGCCGGAGAAACTAACAAGAGTTTGTCTATTGAACTTTCAAATCTCTGTCGTATCGGGAATTTCGCGGTACAGCCTCCATGACGGATCCTTATCGGGCATCAGGTAGGACTTGGCAGGTAGGGTTGCCGCGCTTTCGAGGAGGTGCACCCGTACAAATGCAAAAGATAGCCCTTGTTTAATTCATCACAAGAGTGAAAATGGCTAGTACACGCCGCAGCTCATGTAGATTACTTTTGTCGCCTACATTAGTAGGTCTGACGTGAATTAAATCTGTGATATGTCAGGTAATATGTGTAAAATAGAGAAGAACGAATCCCGGCGAATGCTGAGTTCTCACTCTAAAGGCTCACAGGTTCACGATCGCCGTGGTTCGATGCGTAGAGAAATTCTACAGATCTGCAATTAGCGATGTAGATTGAGCATAATGGTGAGCAGTAAATAGGTCGTGCGTTCGTAGAAGTCGGAACGTCTCATAATGAGACAGGACGCTCAGCTGTAGGTGTGACAGTCTAGTATAAAACAATTATTTGTAGTCGTGACAAAGTGAACCATCCTGGAAAGCTGGAAGAAGCATGGCGACATTTATTGGATCTCATTTGTTGAATTCGGCCAGGCGACATTTATAGGATCTCATTTGTTGAATTCGGCCAGGCGACACTCTCTGATCGAGCGATGTGAACGTGTTCCAACAACACAGAGTGATTGATATCAGCAAAGTGTTTTCAAATGACCATAACTGATGAAAACAATTTTTAGGCCATTTAGAAAAAAAATCGTAATATTTGCGTTAGAGTACCGGGGCGGTTATGTAATAGCAAGGCAACCTCTCCCTAACGGCTCACAGCGTTGGTAATTAGCGCCACTTGAAGAACGCTTCAGTCGAGGAGAAAAACATCTCCTAGCAGTAGTAAAATTGTCTACAGCGTAGCAATCTACTAGCCTAAACTTCGATCGTATGCCATAGCATCAACCTAGCAGAGATGTTAAAAAAGAGGACTAGAGACGAAAAAACGATGTCGATTCAGCCAAGACATCAAGGTCAACTAGGCAACATTAGCGGGTGGACGCTTTTGAACAGTCTAAACGCTGCAAAATTAGAGTAGACCTGTCTAAATGCTCGCCGTAAATTTGCGCAATCCGACAAAAATATTAAAGTAGAAGAAAATTCTGTTTTCGTAAAGCGAATGTCTTCTATACTGAGCAGTCCTGGGCGAACAACTCGTGACTATGTTACCCTGCGGAGATTGCAAAACAGTTCAAAAAAGCATTTTTCGTAGCGTTGTCTTTGGCGCCATCCGTTTTAAGTTTGAATGTTCGCGCGCAGCAGAATCACGCCATCATTGTTTGGTGACGAGCTCAGCTGTTGACGATCGCTGTACATTCCAATAACGTAGCGACCGTATTGAGTGACAAGCTGGTCGCGTTGCTCCGTTAGTTAGGGTTCCTCGACAAGGGTGATCTCGCATTTTTTCGCGACGGCTTCACCGGTAAGTTTAAGTCCATGCGCACACGATCCGGGTGTCTAGTCCATTGAAACGTGTCGGGCTTGTATTATTCGGGCCGCAAGTTTCCAAAACTCCGCGTTACTTTTTGCTGCAACTCGAGGCAAAGCCTTTTTCTCTCTCTCTCTCTCTCGCTTTCTGTCCGGCAAAAACCGTTGATTGCCGTTACGTCTAATCGCATTATAATCTATGTGGACGGTTGTGGCCTTGACTTACAGCACACGATTTCACACTCCAGCGGTGGCGTGACCGTCGTCTCCCAGGTTAGTTGACTCTTCGCGCTGTATTCACGGCGAATGCTGGTATACTGGCTGCCTGTATAGGGGTCCGGAGCTAGGGTGTTGTCACCCGTCCTATGGAAGGTGCGGACCTTATCTGGCCGGGTGGCAATCCTGCGACCCGAAAGCGCTCCCTCGATCCCGACGATCCCGAGCTCCAACCGATCTCGAAGCGAATCCACTTGATTCACATCGGCGACGAAGGCTTCACGTCCGCCTCGACGTCGGCCGGCAATAGCGTCTGCATTAGCCCAAATTCTGGACAGGCATCCACGGGCGCATCCCAAAATTTCCACTATCTACAGATCAACGCCGTGCTCTATCAGATTCATCAGGAACGCATGCTGAGGCACCGGACTGCCGGAGGAGGTTTGTCGCCCATAAGACCGCATGGCTCCAATGTGTTTTTCACATAGAAACGAATGAATGTTCGGCTATCCGGAGGATGCGTGATAGTCTAGTGGCATGCAGATATTGTCTAGCTATATCTGCCTGCTGTTGATTTAGACAAAACGTGAAGATGTTATAGAACTACAGCTCTATTGGCAAAGAGATCATATTTTTTGCTTTGAATTAGAGTGACGTGTGTAACACTAACGCATTTGCTATGGTAAACTTAACTCGATTACCGTTTAAATGTTACAGGTCACCTTCGATAAACCTGCAGACATAACGATCGGGCGTATTCCCCGGGTATACGTTGTGACAAGAGGAATAAGGTTTTTTCTACTTGCTGGAGTCGCAGATACCAGCCAATAATCAGTTCCAGACAACAAACCGTAACCTCGCCACTTTGTCATCGATCTGATTCTCATCATCAGTGTACCCACGCCCGGTAATTGTCCCAAAACCCGAACGTATTTGGACGCGCGAAGTTGAACGAATTAAGCGGTGAAGCCGCGGAGTGCTGTGCCATGACCGACATAGAAGAAACCGACTGGGCTCTAACGGACGATGACGACGACGATCACGAGGACGTCGACGACGAACGGGATGACTCGCCCAGAGCCAACAACGAAAGGTCACTTTTGGTCACCAGCGCGGTGTCGCGTCAGTCGCCGAGCTCCCCGTCAAGGGAACAACTTAACTCACCCGAGGTGGTGGTCGCGGCCGAAGGCTCGCCTGATAGAAGACTCCGCTCGGGGACCAGCGTAGCCGGGGGGGTACGTCAGAGAAACCGGGCGGCTGCCACGATGACGCGCCAGAGGGAGCGACCGAGAATCTTACGTGAGCCTGATGAAAGGCTAGACGGAATTGCTGACGCTCAGCAGCCCGCCAGATCACGGATGAGTTCAAGCGATGACAACCACACTATCCTGACCGTCGATAACTCGAGAGCTCACTCCCAGGAACGTCCCGCTGCGCGAGGCAGGATTCCGAGAGAGTCCCCGGACGGCTCGAACAGCTCAGGCCCAAATGGAGCCGCTGGCCAGGATGAAGGCAGACGACTTCGGTCCCGTGTGCGCATTCCTCGACAGCAACCGGCCACCCGAAGGAATCAGCCGCGTCTGCAGAGGCCTGCCGACGCGGTCACCCGTTCGAACGCCAACGCCGCATTGGAGGACGCAGAAATTGTGGACGACACCGACGCCGAAGTAGAGACCGGAGTGGAGGCGGGGGGCCGGCGAGGGACGTGGCGCCCGCGAGCAGAGAGCCTACGACCGAGGTCGACAAGGACTCGAACAAGGCCCCTCGACAACGTGCTCAGCCACACGGAGGACGACAACGAAAGCGACGATGTGGAACGGCTGCGGACTAGACGCGGCCTGCTAAATGCTGTGAACGTAATGCATTCGTTATTCTCCAGCGACGCGACGTTCTCCGAGGACGACGAGGAGTTCCATTTTGACGAGGAAGAAGAGGAGGATGACGACGACGATGAAGACATCTTTTCGGCGATTTACGTGCCAAGGTTGCAAAGACTTCGGGTCATGGTGGTACGTTGGGTCGACGGGCTGAGCCTGCTGGCGCGCGTTTCGCCGGTGCATTGCATGGGGATATTATTCTAGGCTCGATAGGAGGAATAGCAGGGCCAGATGAAAGGGGTGATTTTGGAAATCGTAGTTTTTGTGGACGCTCTTGATACAAATTCCATATATATATATATATATATATATATACGTCTATAATTTTATTATCGCATTACTATAATTGACGTTACATTATCATTTCCACTACCATGGTTGCTAGTATTATTTATATTGTGACATATGGTGCAAATTGTGATATATTTGTAGTATTGCTAGCGATTGCTGCAGATGGAGTTTTGGGGCCAGTTTTTGCTTGGTCACATCGATCTCGTTTCCCTACTTTTTTAGTTGAACCAAAGCTACCTTTTCAGTAAAAGATAAACTGGAAAGCTTGTATTTCATGTATTTCAAAAGCATATATTTCATAATATTCCATAGTGTTTCTCCTTGTTTACATATAGAATATGTGATGTTCGCATTTCTGCTTTCTTTCCTCGTCACATTAGTAGCAGCAACAAATACGCCCGAAGCGGGATAATTGAAATAGATTATTGCATCAGGCCCTTGACTGATATTTTCTGTAAAATTTCCCCGAACGTTTCTTTCCCATTTCATTTCTTCACTTCTGGTCATTTTCTGCGTTTGCCAGCCTTTTTTTTTTTTATTAATTTCACCGTTTCACCGAAGGTCTCTCCGTTTTTCCGAAACACTTCCCTCAGGCTGCAGGGCAGAAACTTTCGTTGTGGAAATAGACTTCGTTCTATATATTTGTAACCACCTATCATATTACCTAATTATATTCACGGCATGCAGCATTTGCTCTAACTCGTTTACGCATGGTCCTTCAATGTTCCTCATATAATAGAACAGAAAACGTATTCGTTTTGAGCAAAAAGAGTTGTAACTATCTGTAACTAGTTTTCACTCCGCTTAAACTAGACAAATGTTGGCGTACGTTATCCTTGCCACTAAGTGTGCAGTAGGAAAACAGTTCATAAATATGGCCATACCTGTCTCAGACCCCTTTCTCACTTTTTTTGATGTACTTTCTTTGAGTCTAGTAAACATGAAGCTAAGGCAAAACTTATTCTTAGCGAGGTCAGCCCATGCTTCGCCAAGTTCGTTTCTAGTTAGCATCACGCAAAACTAGTCTCCTACGGTTTACCCTGAGTTGCCTTTCATGTTTGGGATGTCTTCGTTTGCTTATATTTCTCCCTCGCGATTCAACAATTTATTCAAACCACCTCGATATCAGGATTGTTTCCTCCCATTGATCTATGCACTCCACTAATTTGCCATTGCTGGCAGTCTTATCTTTTTCCTCACATCTATGTTTTCCATTCACGTTTGTACCGTCCGATTAATTCACACGTTCCTAACCTTTATAAAGCCCCATTTCTGCAGCTAGTATCAGTTGCCTTTTAAATTTCTACTACTTAAATGTACTTTTTGCTAAATAGTGCTTTTTGTCTCTATTTCTTCAATATACTTTTCACTAGCTCTCCGTGGCCATCTCTTCGCGAAATTTATTTTGGTTGCCAGAGCTTCTTCTGTTTTTTCAATATTGCGCGTCATATTCGTTGGCCTCTATGATCTTTGATAGACGCTCCTACAGGTTTTTCTCGACTACATACGTTTGTATCAACTAAATTGTCTAGCGATTTTTGACCGTTTGCCCGCGTTTCTGAGACCTCTAAATATCTTTAGAGCTTACAGGCTGTTTAGCCGCGACTAGTCTGTTCAAACGATATCCTCGAGATTCTTGATGGGAGGAGATCATGTCAGCTGCGTCTTTTCGAATACGCGCGGGCTTGTTTGCGCAAGTTGCGTGTTTACCTCTTTGGTCGTGGTTCGCACAGTCGAACGTTCGAGCCGGGTCGCTGACCGGTCACGGAACGCCGCAAGGACAGCAAGCCGGCTCCCGTGCTTCTGGCACGAACAGCGTTCTTATTTGTGTTAACATAAAACTCCCTCGTACCGAAAATATGCGATTACGGTGTCAATCCCAAACCATATGTTGTTCTCTCGAGGTGGAGTTCTTCGGCGCTGTGCCGCCGAAATCTGATGGCTAGCTTCTTGTCAAATGATAGTGTGTGTTTTCGGGCTGGCTTCACACAATGGCACGAACTCAACACTTCTCCTTCACTGTGCATCAATGAAAATCGAACGAAACACTGGATGCGTATTGTTAGTGCATCTAGGCCAACTGACAAAGGGTCTGTCGGTGACAACGAATACAAATTTTACGATCGTACGCGTCAATGGTACACCAGCAGCAACTATTCGGTGACGATGAACTTACGCAAGCACAGGCCAGCTAGCGTTCTTCTTCGCTTGTGTTATTCTTTTCGCTAATTACGAATGGTAATTGAAGCTACGACTTGGGTCTGCATAAAAAGTGAACCTCTACGAATTTTTCAATGGTATAATAGGCCGGCTCGTCGCATCCGCGCTGTATACGGCCAACATATACTTGGAAAAATCGACCCGAAAGGGGCGTTCAAGCAGTGTTAGAAACGGCTTTACACTCTAGTCAATAAAGTGAGATCATTTTTTCTGCTAGTTTACGAGTGATGTGCTGTACGAAAGCCAGTCAAACTAGGTTTGTTGCGTTATATTGATACATGTTGCTCTGGTCTGGTGATCTGGTTGGCCGGGGATATGTATGTATCTATAGTTTGTAAATCAATAAGTTTTTTATGGGGTGTATATGTACTTCAGTGAGACAAATAGCCCAGGCAAATGGCATTCGTTTAGAAGACCTTAGTGTTGCTTGTAGATGACCGTCATCAATTCGTCGTCATCGACCTTCTCAAGGGATAACAGATTTTTCTCGCTTTGTCTGTATACATCCGACAATTCCAGGAGGAGCTGTCAAACCAGGACGTGGCGCAACGCTCTGGGGCGAACGCTGTAGAGATATCTAGCGATGAGGACACAGAGGAACAGCGTCGCGAGTGGCGGAGGCGCGGTCTGGAGACAGCGAGCGCGCGAAGGCGGACAGCTCGAGCTACAGCGCAGGCTGCTACGTATTCAACGCAGGTCGCGGCACCTAACGAGGCTCGCTCGTTCCGCGATAACAGCACGGACGAAAACGGCGAAACAGTACAAGGTAACCATACGTATTTCAAACGGTACCGAAGAGAAATTTGGGGCATTATTAAAAATGACAGCATTATTAGGACAGCCTTGACACATCCCTGGCATTTAATTCGCTAACCCGATTGGCACAGGACGGCTTCCTGTTCGACAGCAATGACAGACGAAACCACCATTTACGTAGCTTAGTCGGAAATTGTGTGGGTTAAGCAACTTGCAAGCACTTCGGTTTCGCAACAGGTCCTACAAAACGAAGCCGCGTGGAGGTCGACCCCGAGGATGGGTGTGAAAAGGCCATTGGGGCCACTGCAGCCGCCCAGGATGGCGAAAAGCCGTTAGCTAGTGAAGAGGAGGATGACCAGCGAGTGGCGATGTGTTCGATTTGCTTGGACGAAATGCACGGGGGAGGCGAACATCGGCTGATCGTGCTCAAGTGTGGACATTGCTTCGGAGAGTCCTGTGCAAGGAGGTGAGCCCGCCTTTGGTCCTATTCATTTTGCTCTGAGGTAGCGCTCATGTTCAGGCTATATTTACAACAAGGCAGGGTTTGTCTGGGTAGGGTCGGACTCACGCTGAGTGCCTTCCAGTCTCGACATCCAAATGTGTGGGTGTGCACCCGGGAGAAGGCGGTCCTGTTTTAGGCTATGATCAAGGGTCTGAAGATATTGTGGAATAGAAAAAGTGAAATAGCAGGTGTCGACGCGAGGATAAAGCTGCCGCTTCAAGACCGAGTTGAGTATATCATCGCCTGTGAGCGACCATATTAACACGATACTGGATCAAGTCTAGATTGGGGAACATTTCTCTTTTCAATGTTATTATTGACACTATACGCGAGAACGTCAGCACAACCTGCGAACCGCATTGATTGAAATTACTCTTTAACCTCAAGAATAATTAAACAAAATAATAGGCCACCAACGCACGAACCTCGCCGACACTCCTGATAGGCACCCATCTAGAGAACTCAATTCTAAATGAATACGTATTAAAGCCATAGATTTTTTATAGTAATGCTTTTGTGTAAAGAATGGATGGGCGGAGTGATCCGTTGTTGCCAGGCTCTTTCAAGTCATTCGACCGTCGTCACTCGTCCAATACACCAACGTAGTATTTATTAAAAGTTATTAGATAGTTACAGCTTGTGCATTCAGTCTCATACAGTTCTCATATACGTTTATGTTCGTATTTCAAAGTGACGTTTTCGTTTCCCACTTATCATAATAACTTAAAAGCTGCTTGAAAGCGATAGGGCCGTCCACCTACTTAATACTTCACCGAAATGTCACGTCTAACAGAACACGATAACCGACGAACGCATTGGCTAATTGCGTACTGAAGGGAGGGTAGACGTGTCGCAAAGTAGCACTCAGTGCTTGTCACGACGTCACGAACGCGTTCGCATACGGCATTGACACTATACGACCATGTCTTCTGAGGTTATCCCAGCGATTCTCCATAACAACATCGCACTTCGACACCTAGCAGCCCTAATCGTCGCTGTTCGCAATCTTTGCAGGTGGCTAATGTCCGGAAAACGTTCTTGTCCTATGTGCAACCGTCCGGCGTCGCTCAAAGACATGCGCGTTGTGTTCCTCGACTGCCACCGTCTGGGCGTGTCCTATGAGCTGGCCGAAGCTCGAGAGGAAATCAGCAAACTGCTTGCGCGCGAGCGCTGCTCGCGCAGTGAAGTGCACGCGCTAAACTGCAAGGTTGATGCGCTGGACGCCCAGAATAAGATTTTCGTCGAACGCCTGCGCCAGCTCGAGAACGGGATGCAGCACCAGCTTCCGACCTGCTTGTCGCCGGCGTCTGGCGTGCTGGCGAACTTCCCGCTGACGAGGAACTTCACCAAGCTAAGCGGCCATTGCAAGTACATGGCGTACGCCGAGAGACTGGCGCTGATTGCTGTGTCGGCGAAGCCCGCCGCGTCGTTCTTCGACGGTTTTGCGGTGGAGCTGTGCTCTTTGTACGACCTCAAGTCGCGCCGCTCGAAACTGGTGCACATTCATGAAATCAAGGACCTGGACTTCCACAACGACTACGATTGGCTGCTGACGGCGTCACTCGACAACACGGCACGGGTCAGCTTCGTCGATCAGCTCAGCCTGAAAAATCTTCATGTAGTGCAGCAGCAGTGCAAGATCTGGTCATGCTGCTGGAGCCGCTCGTCTCCTACGAACTTCTATCTCGGCCTGTCGGACGGCGACGTGCTGGAGTACGACGTGCGTGTCCTGCGTGAGCCGGTCATGAAGCTGGCGGGCCCCAGCTCGAGCGGGCTACCTATCGTATCGCTGAAGTCGTTCAGCGTCCACAATCGTGGAAGCGACGCCTACGGTAAGTGGACGCCTACAGCCGAGCGGATTCGCTGTTCTGCCAGCGCACGATTATGTTCAGATGTGTAAAATTTCAAATCATAAAAAATCCCTGTAGAAGTCATCGTGGCTAGGAAGGGAAGTGGGAAAATGGCGATTTGTTTGGGGGGCAACTGTAACAGCCAGATATGTCCTCGCCGCACGGCTAAGTACCGCAAACAAAACGAAAGCACTGACGCCTGTCGTTTTCTTCCATCTCCTCGTCACGCTTGTCCTTTCAGGCCTGGCCTGTTCTCAACTGGGGAACAACGTTCGAATATACTTCAAAAACGATGAAGGTCGCTACAGCGCACGAGATTTCTACGCTGCCGGCAGATGCTTCTCGCTGTCGCACAGCGCCGAGCACGAGTCGCTACTGGTGACCAGTCGATTTCAGAATCAGCAGGGTGTCAAGGGTGTTATCAACCAACTGGTCTCATTCAAAGAGCTCCACTTGCCGGTCACAAGCCGGTTCCAGTCGGGCGGAAGCGCATCAGTCATCACGAAGCCGTCACTCTGCACCTGTTAGTACCACGATCCGCATTACATTAACAAAGATAGCCGATGTCCGTTGACGCGCAGATTTGAAATTGTGCTTCTCCATTATTGTCGGTTCCGAACGCTACAGTGGTGGTGGTGATTTGTTTTTGATCGAAATTAAACAGTAGCGGCACAACACAATTGTGTTAGCAGTTCGACGAAGTTATTTCCTACTTGTTAGGAAATCAGTACAGTGAAATGAGTGATGGACAATATTTTTCGATGTTTATTACGAGTTCGATATGAATTGTCGCACCGTCATGACGATGCGCCCGCCCGCGTTCGTGCGGCGATCGCTTTGTATGGCGATCCCTTCATACGGCGATTGCTTTGTACGGCGGTGCTCTTCGTACGGCAATTGCTTCGTGCTATCCTGTCCCTGGAAGGCGGGCCCGTCCACTCAGGCTGTTACAGCTAACCTGTTCCCTATTTCGTTTCGCGTTTCAGCGCCGACTGGTGAACTCTGGGCTTGCTGCCTTGATGATCAGGCCAAAACAATCCAAGTGTTCACCTGTGAAGACGCCTCACTCCGTCTCACGCTGAAGACGCTAGACCCGCAGTTCAAGCAGTTCACTCAGGTTGAGAAGATTTCGCTACCCGGAAAATCTGACTATTCCCTCGTTGGCCTATCCGAGGGGGGACTGTCATTGTTCGCCTAGAAGGGCCGGTAACCATTTAATGCCGCATGAGCACTAGAGGGCGTTTGTCTCCACAAGACGATTTTACATTACGCACACTAGCGAAAGCGCTGGTCTCGACATGAGAATGGGAACGTAGAACGAAAAATGTACAATTGGACATATTATTATTGTTATCTAGCTAGCATCATTCGAACAACTGAATAAAGTTGAAGGGACACACACGCATATCTATATATATATATATATATATATATATATAT
>MNPL01006861.1:39019-54807 GCA_002081605.1 Tropilaelaps mercedesae | reverse complement strand
TATATATATATATATATATATATATATATACACACGCTAGATGCGTTATATAGACAGTACATTATGCTTTCCTCACCTGAAATGTGTCAAATATCGAGGCGAAATATCATGTGCTATGTATATGACAACGCTGACAAGATATTTGTTATAATATATGCTGCGACATGTCCCACACCCGTTTGTGCCTCAGCACGTGGCTTATGCCGTGCTTCTTAGGATTTCTCTAGCCATTTCGATACCATCTGGCTTGTCCTTTTCTCAACACGACAACGGAGACGCTTTCAAATTTTGTTCGTTGCCGCAAGCCACAAGAGTTGCTTCATTGTTTTGCAAAGGTTGTTCGCCACACGATAGTATCACTTGCAGCCTCTACAGCTCTCATGCATCGGCGTTAGCCTGGCTAAACAACAGATAATTTCATCTTTTTTTCATTCAGCCCCTCCCTCGTCGAATTGTGGCGTCCACGACTGCATTGCAAGTGTAGCAATTCTCATAGCTGCATACGAATCGACTACGAGGGCTGCAATCAGCGGTGCCGGTAACAACGAGCTGGTCTGTTGGTCTGTTGAGTCTTATATTATTATCTTAACGATTCTAGTAGATTAAACATTGCCGTGGATTGTTGGTCCTCTCTTGAGTCAATCGCCGGCAGCGGCGAACATTTTGACCTTCCAGTTGGGTCATGTGTGTGGTTGCCGTCTTGAGCAAAGAAGACGTTAGCGAAGCGCCTACCTGTCGACTGTTTACTCTGGTTCAACAGCACAGCGGCAGGTATGCGAGGTAACATGAATAGGAGTTCTAACAAAATTTACTGTCGCGACCTATGCTGATCACGGGGTATGTTATGCAAAACGCTATCAACCTCTGTGTCGGGTACCCATCAGTGTGATGCTAGAAAGGCGTCACAGTCATGCAGTTCTTATGTTGATCTTCGCCAAACACCCCGAGCTGGCTCGAACGTCGTACGGCTTAGCTGGGTATGCAGTTGAGTCTGTGGTACGAACCTCGGTAGGGTGAAAGGTTTTCTTCACTGCTATGGCTATATAATGGTGTCCATGTATGAATTTACGGCGCTATGTGAAATCCCATCATTCTGGCGCTTACAGCTAAACGACTCGTTTAGGTATGGCGCGATGATTTAAATGCAAAGAGGTATATCGGCATTGCTTGCGTGGGTATTTCTAGCCCTCGTTTGTCGGCGTAACATGACTGGCTGCATTGGTGGAATCGTGCTGAACGAATTTTCCTCATCGAATTACACAAAATTTAAAAAATATAATCTATCGGGTTTTTCTCCTCGGTGAGCTGAGGCTTATTGTCGGAAACGTGCAAGTCAAACCGAAAGCGATATCCGAGCTAATGAACATGGGTCAAATTTCCGCGTTACCTTTGCGTGGGCCAGATTACTTCTTACATTAATAACTATTTCCTCCCATAGCGAAACGTCAGATATTATTCAGCTTAGTGAGAATCGAATTAAAACAGACGAGTTTTTGACATTCTAGTTTTACGAAATATTTGCATACTTTGAAGCGAAGATTCAACTAAGGGTTTCGTATTGTCTATACCGGACTACACTGAAATGTCATACCAAATCGATACAATATAGGTATATTAGCAAATTAAAGTAAGGTTAGGTTCGATTTTATTGAGCTGGGTATTTTAAAGAAAGAATTCGCCGATCAACAGATAGCCTAATATCTCTACTGTGCATACCATTTTTTTTCCCTACCGCGTACAATGTTCCTAGAATAATCGCTTCTAACGCCGTTCAATGCTAAGCTCATAGCAACCATCTGTATACTATGATCAGCAATCCCCAATGACGAGCTACAAAATGCTTTTAGACTCTACAGACGTAATCAACCGAAAATCGCAAGAATGCCCAAAATGGACCGGCTGTGACCAAATATGATTCTAATTATCCCACGTTTGTACTTGGTTTTGTTAATTTTTTCGTATTCAGGTGGCCGACGACCGCTTCCTCGAGGGACGGTGGTCGCGTTAGATATAATCCCATTCGAGCCAGTACCGAACGCGATCTGTCTGCCTGAGGTGGACATCCTCACCAATGGTAGGTTTGCTATCTTAGCACTCACTTGGCACCGCCGAAGCGAATTTAATAGAAAGGAAACCTCGAGTGCGATACTACTTCATCCCCAGATGTGTATAACTATGAGATTTAGCACCCTAATGAGTGACATTAGAGCAGGGCAGTAATGTTGTGTTTAATGTAGTTGCGGTTAAGTTGCCTTTTTGTGCTGGAAACATCATTTAGGATGTATGTTTGGCCAACACATCATTGGCAACGAAAGTACCTAAACGAATACTTATAGGTATCTCAAATAAGTATATTCCAATAAAAAAAACGATGGCATTAGCCCGTTCATCCACGTAGTTAAAAACTGGTGCTGGTATAGGCTAACCTATCATTGCATTGATTCTCACATTTTGTTATGTATTGGGTGTCAATTTTTCTGTTCTTTAGAGTGTTCCACACAGCTGCAGGCAGTTCTTACGACGCTCGACGTTGCAGGGGAATCTCAAACCGGTAACAAAGGAATCGATGTCGTTCTTAGCGATATGGCACCGTCGGCAACGGGGAACAAGGATATGGACCACGACAACGTAGTTAAGCTGTGCTATGCCGCATTGACACTTGGTTTACACCATCTCAGTGTCGGTACGTTGATATCATATACATCACTGACGCGTAAAGCTGTGCGCTGTATGTTCGCATTACAAGAAACGCATGTTCTTGTAGTTGATCTTAAGCTTTCCAACGCACGTATTTAGCTTATGAACTGCCAAAAACTAATCATGAGAAAGTTCGTGTCTCTCCAAACGATGATCCATTGTATAGCAAAAATATTTGTCTGAAATTCTCAAAATGTAAAATAAGACAAGCCGTCAAGTCGTACAACAAAGTCCGACTCGTGATCCGTTGCTGTCGCAGATCGTGGAGCAATACTTGTCACCCCTGTAACAGCTGCGCTGAAGGCGGCTGGAATATGTGGTTTGTTGGAAAGGTTCCGTCATTTTGTATCCGTCGAAATCGATAGCGATACATTCGAAAAGCCATCTGTGGGCACCCATGTCTAGTTTGCATATACAAATATTTCAATTTTTTAACCCTTCTGCCTGTGATAACTAACTTGTATTTGCAGAATTTTCTTGTTGTGGAGCCTGAGTAAAATTCAGCACAATGCTGGCATAAGCTCGTAACTGCTATAAACCACCCGTAAATGATAAATGCTAAATAGTAGAAGCAGGACCCTGCTTGGCAGAAACCAATATAAGATTTCTTAATAACCAATAGGAGCGTTCACAGTAGCATAGATTACTGCAAACACACCATTTACTGTTACGTAACATATCGTAGACCTCCCCTTATGAAAACTGGAAAAAACTTACATAAGGTAACCAAAACTTCCTAAGATGTATGTATACGGTACACATGCTGGAACTATAATATACGCCCTAGAAACAGTTTATGTACGTTCGCGTATAAACTGTTTACTTTATCTATTTCAGGGGGTACTTTCCTGTGCAAGCTATGGAACGGATGGCGAACGCAGGGCCTTTACGATGATCTGCGGAAGTTGTTTAAAACGGTGCGCTATGTTAAGCCTCCGGCGTCTAGAAATGACTCTGCAGAAATTTACCTTTTGGCGCAGGATTTCGTAGGTGTCAAGGGTCTAGGGCAAGCGAGGACAACTCAGACGGAGCAAGCGATAACTGCTGATGCCAATAGAGATTCCCGGTAGCCTTGAAGGGTTCGCGGTGCCAAGCGAACAACTCAGACGTTTATATAGTTTAATTGTCTATCATAGTTTACAATATGTGTCTTAGTTATTGTGTTAAATAAATTGTTTGTAAATATGAAATGTATTAATCATTTTTTTGTGGCTTATGTATGGAACTTAACTGGGGCTGGATAGAACCTCACGCCCAATCAGAAAATGCACGTATATTCTCCTCGGACCGTGGCTGATTAAGGTATGTAGCCTAAATAGATTTCACGTGAGATATTTGAAGGGACCCATTTGTAAGGTCTATCCGTTATGTGACAAACAAGCAATGTAAAAGCGGTAATTCGCACGTTCCCACTTCGAGGTAGCCAAATTGCCGAACCCGGTGGAAACTGAGCGCCAAAGTACTGAATTAAAATTTCTGTACTTCTCCAGGTGACCAAGGACGCAAAGAACCAACCGAATAGGCCTACAGCCCATCCTGCCTTAAGTAGTCTCCTTTGGACAGTTAACTAAACAGTAAATCATTTCATCAGTAAATAAACACTGTTGGTCCTGTCTTCAACGAAGGAGTGGCTGCTAACTAATCACATAGTCAGCTCTTCATCAGTTGGTTTTCCACGATCACTGTAAATCGCCGTGTATCGGCTAATCGCTTACACGGCGTCACAGGCTATTTTGTCTTTTGGGTTGTTTGTGATGCTTACAGGTTTGCTCAAGAAAGGCTGTGAACTCCAACTAGCTTGGCCTAGAAGGACAAAGATGGTGACATTCTGGTAGATTCCGGTACAGGATAGGTCAATTTTTATTAAATACGCCGGAAATATTCAGAAATCAACCATGGCGTAAAGAAATTATGAACGTTACGCCAGGGTCTACCGATATGTCCAGCTAGCAATATCTATATGGAAAAGCATTAGAACAAATGCTTTTAGTTATTGTCAGTGGAAAGTTGTTCCTTAGAATTATGTCCGTTCGATTGGACCGAATTAAAAGTTGAGGGAATTCGCCAAATAGAATCGGCTTTGAAGGTCCGTTGCAAGTTCTAAGCGCAGCAGGTCGTAGAGCGTACCGTGCCGTATACCCTTTCGAACAAACGCGCAGGATCTTTAACCTGACAGCGTACGCCGCCTCTGAATAAGGCTTATATGCCTCTGAACAACGCAACCGAAAAAACAATTCAAAAGGATTCGACGTTTCTATCGGTCTGAACGTTATTCTGCGTGCGGTGCATGAGACCGTTTGGATTAGGAGTCCCTGATGGCGCTGGAAATCATTTGAATTTCTCACCACAGAAAGGTCGCGTGCATTATTCGCGTCATACGGTGTATCCGTTTCGTTTTTTTGCGTAATACACCTTTTATTAGTACTAAACGTTTATTAACAAGTAAAACAATTAGCGCCTGTGACCATCGTTGCTATGAATACGGATAGCGGACGAGGCGGCATCCTCGTCTAAACTACATCAGCTTTCGGCAGATCCCGAAGAGTGACAACGATTCTGTAATAGGGCATCGAAACAATTTCGTTGGGTGTTAAGTAGCTGCAGTGGTTTTTTCGGTTAAACAGTCTGAAAAAATGTATATTCAAAATTCATAGTTGACTGATGATTTATTGAGGGCAATTTCGCAGCAAAATTTTCTCAGTTAATGCTGATCAACTGTTCTCAGAAAATATAGGTTTTTTTCTGTATATTTGAGGGTACGTGTAAGAACGTTGAGGTAATCCGTTAAAGTAGAACCGCTGTATTCTGTCTTTATCGTACGTTCTAACGTATCTCATTTTCCATGAACCCACCGTCCTGTAGTACTGCTATTAAATGAAGCTCCGGGCCAAGAGGTGAAGGCGTACAAAGTGTGCGCCCTTCTCGATGAATGAGACCCGCTGCACGTATTTATGGAAATCTCCGTAACTGCTCGCCGCGAACCTACGCTTACCTGTTTTCAGGGATGTTGAGCAGGGATTTAAGGTGCTGACGAAGATTTCCCCCGATTTCTGGATTCTTCTCGTTCGAGAAGACGTTTATTGACTCAATTGATAGCCAGACGGTCGCACTGTTGCTGCCCCCTCGGGACATGTCTGCTTCGGTCTGCACGACAAGAGTGATTTTCTGAAAGCGAATTTATTCGGACAAAGGTAGAAACAACGGAAGTCTGTGATTTGAGGTTGATTATGTACGCACATCTTGCAATAGAAGGAACGTAGATTTGCGATTTCGACTTTTCAGAGAAGTCACAAGTTGAGGAACAGCTCCATCAAAGCTAGCAGCATCGTGTGAGTTTATTACATTACAATATCGCTTAGCTGAAGAAAAATCATTGAAGTTCATGCGAGTATAGTTGCAAGCGTTATTGGATAATGGGTGGCTCAGTTCTGCAATGCTGGGGCAAGATGATTCGCCTATGGGTAGTCCTTGTGGTCAGCACTTTATTTGGTAGACTAAAATATAAAGAGAAACCACCTTTCTAGACCTGGCAATTTCCATACGGTTGCCTCGTTCCTCTAACCCGGAGGCTAAGAGTCCGAGATACTTTTATAATGGCGAACCGTCCGCGAGTAGTCATCGTACAAAATTAACCGCTCCATTGGTAACTGCATCTTTGCCATTAGGGAGTCGGAAGTGCATCTAGTCTTGATTCAAGGAAGGATTCTCTACAGATGTGACTACCCGACGCCGACGGCCTGCCGTAACACGTGCTGAGTCTACGACTCCATGTTCTTGGTAAGGGAACATTTAAAAACCAGGGATCTTTTCGGGCACGATGATAACCAGAGTTTTAGCTATCCTGGCGACATTTAAGCCTACGCCAAAGAAATTGATTCAAGGACATTACTTGATTGATTTAAAGATACCGTTCCTTTCAACGGTGACACAAAATAAACCGTCTTAGTCACTCTAACCCGCGGTAGACGCTAACTTGCAAATTCACCGTTTAAAAGAAAGAACATTATAGGAGGTCTATGGAAGTGTTGTATGCTGCAGTGAGCAACGAGCATTTTCTATGGCTTCTATTTATTCTTGAGCGAATGCAACACAAACTGTACACTCCGGTAGACCGTTCCGTTTCTTGTCGGTGTAATCGACACTGCAGTGTCACTGCTCCTCTATCGGTGGTCTACGGTTCTCCAACTATAACTCCATTTCTATCTTAACCTCTTGCTAGCTTTAGTTACTTTCGAATTCCTCAACGCTACTTCAACTGAATTCTGCTCATTGACGCTCCGCAGACCACAAACCGGACCATGACGGTTGAATTCGCTTCAACTTTTCATCCTTGCCTCTCTGCGTGCTTAATGCTACTTGATGCTCATACAGCGACGGTCAACAAACAACAACCTGTACGGAGCCAGCTATCCGAACGAATTGTGCACCAAACTTGCGCTGTGTCAACGGTGGGTCAGACTCGAAAACGCTGGGACAGAGACGTAAACACGTCGACGGACACACTGGCTCCGTGTTCGTGTTGTTTTCAACAACGTACGTCTACGTGGCACATGCCGCTATTCCGTATACCGGTCTTTGACGTATACGTACCTCCGTAGGCTTCTGCAAAACATCGGCCACGTACTTTGTGAATATGGCGTGAAAATCCGGTTGAAATGAAGACCGTTTGAGATTCGTTCGAAGAACGCACAGCGGCATCGTTGCTGTCTAGGTCTGAAAGATTTTGCAACTCGAGAGTCGTATTTTCCACAACTTGCCTTGCTGGCGCTCCGCGGATGCTCAGCGGGACGACGGAACGTTAGCCGTGACGCGGGGCGCGTAAGCCTGACGGTCTAATCAGTACGAGCCATGCGAGAACGCAGCGTTACATAGACCGACGGCGTCCACTGGGAGAGCGCTGTCTTTCGATGACACAGCATTGGATGATAACACTGTTTTCGCTGCTTTTCTCTATTGTCATGGCGTTAATGTCGCGCTTGTTTGGCCATTCATAGACGATGGTCTTCCTATTCAGTCAGCACTGCCTGAGGACGCCTAGGGAAAGAGCGTTGCCGAGGGTTCACGTAACGCTAACAACGCGTCTGGAGCTTCCTGTTGGTGGAACTGCCTAATGAGAGAGGCGGCGGGGCCGAGAGGGATTTTTCTAAGGCCATTTTTCTATCTAGAGTAGAATGGTTGACCGTAGATTGGCTGGCGGTGAAAGTAGTCTGTGTTGTTTATTTTTATCTTGCACCCGTCTCGCGTTTGTTTTACGATTCTGTTGACGTTGCTGCTGGTGGCCTACGCGTTACGTCTCATAGAGTAGCTGGTGGTGGGAAATTGGCCAGGATTTCGTTGGGTGGTAGGGCGTCGTTATAGGCAGAATAGGATAGGATTTGCGTATGACGGTCAGGAGCTTTCGTGTTCGTGAAATTTTACGCAAGATCGGGGTGTGTGTGCGCGTGCGCGTGTGTGTGCGTGTGCGTGCGGTTGTGTGTGTGTGTGTGTGTGAATGTTGTTTACCATCAAGCTATCGTTTTTGCTCTTTATACAGCTGACGTTGGGTCGCAAAGAAATCCAATGTTAATTTACAACAGATCATCTCAAATATGTTTGAACATATATGCGAACCTAGTGTGGTAGTGCTCCCCGAATAGAAATTGGAGATCTTTGGGAGAGAGACAGAGAGAGTGTTAATTAATTGTAGGCTAATGCCCACATATGCATACAATATCTGCCACTCTAGATATATCACCTAGAACAAAACAGGCCAAATCACCTTATTTATTATAATCATATGCATGCGCTCTTGAGAATGTGTTAACAAGATAGAAATTTTTGTATCTGTTCCCTCCACACGCAGCTCCCATGCGCCTGTTCCGACAAGGGACTAAATCGTGACAGAATCAACTCAGAGAGTTAATGCCGCTATTTCCGCAGCTCATATCGCCCTGTATCTGCGAGCATTTGTATTTACAAAGGCTTCTCCGCAGGAGCTTCTCACTTATTCATGCGCTATTGAATTGTCTACATCGCCCTCAGGAGCAAACGGAAATCGCCTTCTACTTCGTTTGCCCACCAAAGAGGAGGAGTGGCTTATCATCTAAATACGAATTAGCCACACGTGAGGCTTGCCTTGCCACTCATCAGCGCTGCAGTGAGCGTTTGCTGTCCAGCGTGAACTTTTCGTTTGCCACCTTTCGAGTATACCACCCACTCCTGGCCCCTTGCACCGCCGCCCCCCCTCCGCGCCCATGGTGGAAGTTTAGCTTCGCGCGCGGGCTCATTTAAACAGCTCCAGGAGTTAGGAATCGCCGGCCGTGGAGCTTTCCGTTTCCTTTTCCGGCTCGAGTCGTACGCCATAGGCGTGTGATGGCGTGCGCCGCCGACGTGGAGCAACAGCCGAAATCAGTTCAACTTCCGCTGCTTCGCGCAGCGGAGGGCCGCTTCCGCTTAGGGAGGTGCAGCGTCCAAGCGGTTCCGCGGGTTGGCGGGCGGACTGGTGAACGTGCAGTTTCGGCCGGTGGATGCGAGTTACATCTATACCCCTATAGCTCGACTCGAAGCGGCAGCCCGAAGATGGCGGGCCGTTAGGAGGCGTTTCACTTGCACGCAGTAAATGTAATATACCCGAAGTGGGACGAGAACGCGGAGCTCGGATGTCGGAGCACCTCCCGACAGCCGACGGCCACCGGTATATCGAAGGCCGACAAGAATGAGGTTTCATGCGTCGAAGCACGTACTTCCCTCAGCTGGCATCGACTTACCTCGACGAAGGCGATGTCTACGACTCAAGAGCTATTGAGGATAGTTATAGCGGCGCAAAGAAGAAATAAAGGTGTACTGTATTAGAGGAGAATGCGCCAGCGCGGGTTCATCCTCTCAACCGTGTGCGCAGGCGCAATTTCAGGTTAGTGCAGAATAGACTGAAATCTGAGGAAAACGATATGTAATGCATTGGCACATCAACGTGCGATGAGTTTTGTCTTGCTACCATGAAGATGTAGCGTCATGGCAGGATCTAGGAGATATCTTCTTATCTGCTCTTGGCTGACGCGAGCGAAGCAGTTCCAGCGTGGATCGGCATATCGGTGTCGAAAACGTTTCTTCAAGGTGTTTGTTCTTTTGCCTTCGAGCTGGCCGCATACAACTGTACGTGACGAGAATCCTAGGGCCTCAGGTGTACTTAGGGAAGTGCGTGTTCCTCATGGGTGAAGCCCGTGTCCAGACGCATGAGTTTGCTAAAACATGCGCGCCCCACCACATCGCGGCCGTCACAAGTGATTCACACGAAGTGCTCCCACGACCTCCACGTGCTGAAGGCATCACTGCATCAATAGCCGGACGAACCTAACGATGAAGGAAATGGAGACAAGTTTGATTTGTGAATCACCGACTTGGTGATGCGGTCCCCAATAATTCGTCACCGGGTCACTTTGACCCGTTTCCGTGCAACAAACGCAGACAACCGTTCATAAGTATACGCGCCGGACGCAGGCCTACATCGAGCAGCAGAAAATACGCGAGCACCTGTCTCGCTTGCGGGTTTTTTTCGGCTACACAGTCACGCCGGATGACACCGACTGCTTCATCCCCATCTCCCACACCCCACCAAATCCCGATCCAGCCAATCAGAGCCTTCACAAGCCTGTGAGGGATGTGTGGCCATCCTTCAGGAGAGCTGAGTGGAGAGGGTCGATGTAGCGAGTCCTGGGAGGAGAACACCCCATGTTGGCTTTAGTTGCGGCCTGCATGAGATCAGGACCAGTTCGCTACCCGTTCTCCTGACGAGCGTCGGTCGTGCGCTCCTCCGCGCCAAGAGAAGTGTTTCACACTCGTAGTCAACTCATCCTTGTTCTTCCTCTCTCTCTCTGTATTCGTACCTACCTGTTTCTCATTTTCGGTGTATCGCTCGCGTTCGTTCCGGCTGAATGCCCGTGATCCAGTGGAAAGAACAGACCCGTATTCGTGACTGTGCGAAGGACCTGCTAGAGCGAAGAAAACTTGCAAAAGCGCCCAACAAGTGTGTGTTTGGCGCGCGGAGGACCTAACCGAGTGACAATATAGCCCAATAGTAACAATAGCCGTTGGCTGCAAAATAGCCAAAACGGCTGGAACGACCGCTGGGTGGCTCACGAGCCGGAACGCAGTCATAGACAGACACTTCGGTGCTACATCGACGAGGGTCTAGTGACGGTGCGTGAGTGAGTGTCACGGGAAGAAACCGCCCCGGATGCTTCGGCCGATGGAGGGCATGCGGCGGAAGTGCTTCGCCTTCTTGGCGGGCGTGCTCGTCGCTCTGACGGACCCGGCGTCGGCGTCGTCCGGAAGCTGGATGTAAGTGTCGAACGCTGTCAGGTGATGGGAACTCCATGAGAAGCCTGAGTCACGTGAACGTGAATTGGTAGATGGAGTATACGTGGTCGAGCTCGGTGGCCTGGCGCACTCGTATGCGCTTTACGACCGGACGCTTTGTAGGCGAGCGGGTTCGATTGCCACCGTTGCCCATTTGCATTTGTGGGATCAGTTTTACAAGGCAGTAGGAAAACTATACCGTGGATGGTAAATCCTAGCTGGAGGGGTCAGCCCTGACAAAGTCTGGATGCACGATGAGTAGATGCTGTGGCTACGGCCCACGAGTAGTTGTTGGCGGTATTGTGGGCAGGCACACGCCATCACGACCTGGGGGGTGTACACGACAGAACAACAGCATAACAAAATTACTCACCTGCTCAGTGAATGGAGAAAGGGCACTCGTAATGTACACGTGTCCCTGCAATGTCGATTTTACGCTGGTTCGATGAATCTCAACTGAGTCGAAATTACTAACGAGAAACTAATTTCTAGGGTCATTTGCGAGCGTGCGGCTCGTTCGATGTGAGAGTTGCTCTAGGGATTAGCTCATGCGAACGTCAAATAGGGTTTATCCCACGAGATCGTTAGGTATTCTCTCTATGCGCGAACGGTTTGCAACGAGGTGGAGTTGTTTTCGAAGTCTGCTAGCACAAGTGACACTGTCTTACTTTGGAGCCAATCCATTCTAGTCAGCACGTTAAGAAGGGGATCGCATTTCAGTGGCGTTTCGAATGTCCCCCGCCTCCAAGGCCCCTTTGCTAGACGCGTTATGAGTTTGTTTCTTTTTGGGGGAGTAATGAAGGTACATTGTTCGATTACCTCTCTTTACCCGTAGCTGGATGATGATGATGCCAACAGATACACGCACACGCGTCCAGCAGAGTCAGACGCCAGATACGAACTAATATGATGGCCTTACACGAAATATGAACTAATTTCATATGCGATTCGTTCGGATAAACTTCTCTGAGTTTCATCGATACGAGCGTATGTATACGATAACAATAGTCGTTTCATACGTACGCGTTGGCTGCTACCTGTGCTGACGAGACGGAGGAAATTAGTTCGTCTATCCGTGAGAAATCGTTGTACGCCACACCAGAGTCCCCCATATAAGATCAGGAGCAAAGGAGGCTAAGAGTGTCGATGGGAAATGGGCTGTTCCACTAAGAGGACAATGAGTGACCCTGTCTGAGAGGTGTTACGAGGTGGTAACGCTACGTCGAATCTGTGGGTTATTCTCGGCCATTCCGCGCATTATCATTTTGGCTGCACGCCCTCTTTTTCCCAGATGGCAATGGGCCCTCAGCAATATGTCCTCGTCACTTGCGGGGACTTTCTCTGTCTCTCTCTTTCCGCCTATCTCTTCGCGGCGTTACGGAAATGGAAAGATACGAGAAGTGGAATTCGACACCGGGGGAAGGCATCTGTTCCTACGCCAGTCCCTGCGTCGGTCCTGCTACGCGCTAACCGTCCTTCGGCCTGTTACGTTCCCCAGACCCCCTAGCAAGTTGGCCAGCAGGTTCCCGGCCAGCTTGCGAGGCTTTCAGTGGCAACGTCGGCGGATCGTAACAATCCTGTTTGTTACGAAGCGTCCTGATTATATGGGGGTGGGAGGAAGAAGGGCCCGTCTGCACAGGCTGGCTTCAGCGCCGCTCCACGATGGAAACTTTCGCGGCCTTTTCGTTACCTTCGTTGCCCACTTTCGCTCGAAAACCCTCTTCGGCGGCATCGCACAACAACTTCTACACCCCTTCAGCCTTGCCCCACTTTCCTTTGGTACCCCCGATCTTCGAAGCTCCCTAGGTGTCTCTCTCATCCTGCCTGGTCCGAAAAGCAGGCCCTATTACACGGCCATCGTAGCCGGCCCGTGTTGTTGGCCCGGCGGTCCGGTGGCATCGTCCTTGCCGTTTGTTCACCGCAACCCCCAAGCCACACAACCCCATTCCCACCAGAATCGCACCCACCAGAGAGCGGTGTTTCCGTCCCCGTCTTTCTCTGTCGTTCACCGTCATGTCGCCGTTGGACAAGACGAGGTGACGGAGGCAAACTCTGCGTCGTTAGCCGCCATTGTCGGACAACTGGCAGAAATGGCCAAGTATGGGGCCGACGAATGAGGGGCAACGGTATCGCGAGTGTCGTACCGAGGGACGGAAACTCGACGGTAACATCAGCAACGCAGACGGGATGCAGCACAAGCCCTCGCAGGTGAGGGAGGCCACCCTATGACGGCAGGGCGTCGGAGGCATTGCAAGCGCGCTGGAAGCCGGAGTGCTTTTGATGGCTGGAAGAACTGTCGCACAGCTACCGTTCCGTTGAGGACAACCCTTTTCTCTCTCCTTCTTATATATAAACGTATACACATATATATTGAGTTTGTGCAGATGGTTAGATATGAGTACGACGCAAACGCGACGCCGCGTCACCGGGACAACGGCGACGAGACACGAACGAGGTCGGCAAGCCTGCAACCAGAACAAGAAGGAAGAACGAGGAAGACAAACCACGGGAACGCGCTCTATGTGGCAAAGCGTTCTCCTGTCCCCGTGAAGCTCATCACAACAAGCAACAACACATACAGAACACGCACGGAAACTGTATCGACGCCGACGGGGCCAATGATGACAAAGCGGGCCGTAGCGACCGACTCCGCTGAACAGCGCGCGTCGAGGGGGACCGAAACCTTCCTGGTCGCCTTCCCGTAGACCAGATGATTCCGGCGGGACCCAGCCACGAGGCGATAAGATAGATAATAGTCAATGAGCAAAGCAACACAGGACACCGCATCGGCCTTCTCTGTGTCGGCACGGCGAAGCCCACAGAATGGCTTGAGGTAGAAAAGCCACAATGGGACTACTTTCGGCGGCGGCGGCGGCAGCAGGTCGACGAAATAGAAGGAGAGACGGGTGGAATCGCATGAACAAGCGAAGCAAATGGCCACCTGCTCAGTGATTCTCCTCACCGACCAGGCGTAAAGGTATAGCGATGTTTCTGATGGCTGGTGTCGCTTCTGATTGGGCCCTTCCACTGCGACGTTGGTCGTCGATGAAATCGCTGCACCAGGAGCCAGCCCGAACTGCGTTTCTATGGCGAGGGTTCGTTGCGGCAAATGGTAGATGCTCTTTTCGGCAAGCAGCGTGAAACTCGTTTGACGTCCTTGTCAGCGTCCTGTGGGGGTCGCGCGTATAAATCCTCCGGAGCGGGAAGGGGTCTGGCATTGGGTCGGGAAAAGCCGTGCAAGACGGGGATGTCGGGGGGGTCTACGACTTCCCTACGAATAAATTAGCTCTAGAACCTGATCAGCGAGAAACTGTAGGCACCATTAGTTCTCACCTATTTCATGATATCTAGCAGCTCATGTAGGATGATTTCCGATTACAAATCGCCCTAGCGATGGCCAGGAAAATCTGCCGAGCGTGGGCCTTTAGACAGTCAAGTCAATGGAACCTGAACCGTCTGTGGAATATTCTACCCAATCACTTCACGCCGGCCGACTCAAAATCCGTGTAGATTGTATCAGGCCCACAACAGCGTACGCGGGTGCTGCTGAGTGATCGCCCCTCGACCCCCAGCAATGGAGCCCCCCGGGAGCTACACATGATCTTCCTGCGTACGCGCCCAACCCACCGCCAGCCAATACTTTTGTTATGCAAACACTCGGCGCTCACGTTTTTTCCAGCCACCCCCGGCTGCTGATGACATGGCCCGGTGGGGGCTGGTCTCCATTCCCGCGAAATAACACGCTCGAGTGTGGCATTCAGAGGTAGATAATCAACTAAATCGCCAGACAATGTCCTACGGAGGAGGGGACCCAAGACTTCGTGTAGAGATGGCACCAACAACGCGGAACGGTGACGCCGGTACCCGACTAATCGGGAGCCATATTGGCAGTGCACGAGGCTTTGGGGGCTGGCAGAAACGCGAATACTGTCGCAGAAAGAAAAGAAACATACGGAAAAACGCTAATGCCTTCGTAGATCGGTGGAACCTTTTCCGTTCCGTTTTATCGATCCAAACGTTTAGTTGTTTGTACGGCGACTCGTGGGTGAGTCGCAGCATGAGCGACAAAAGGTGAACATTTCCGTTTTGATGTCAACTCAAGCTTTCTCAAACTTTGATGTTCAGCTCAAGTGGCTCATGGCTATGGACGTCGCGTCATCATGTGTGCAGTTGCTATGCGGCCTGAAGCATTCACGTGGGCCTTGTTGGTTTAAGGGGCTGCGATGTGGTAAAGCCTCTTGGCCGTCGTCCTCTGCGTTGGTTCGGGCAGAATTGCTTTAGCCGAGCCGAAAGAGCCGAGCGAGAACAGTCTGACCTACGCGGGGGGCCTTGTCGGAAAGTTTTCGTTTCAACGACGAACGGCAAACTTAGACAAATTCATTGCGGAAGCCCCGGCGAAGAGAAGCAACTGGTTCGGCACGAAGCCTTGAGTTGTTTACAGCGCCGTGAGAAACACCTTAGACAGGGTACGCCTGTTGTAGACGCATGAAGGACGAATTTAAGGACGCACCTCGGGGATTGCCGGCAAGGCGACAAGGCTGTAACATATTCGCTTTGTCCCATAACAGATAAGTGCCTATGACTGCGGTGATTTGAACGAGAATGAAGGCAGTTCATTCGGCAGTACATAAGGTTCTAGATCGGCCATGCTGTCAGACTCTCTTTAGGTCCTGTCAGGCTCGATACTTTTCTGGAAGTCTAGTTCGGGCGTTTGCACGACGGGGCTAAGGGCCCATTAGGCATTTCCTAAAAGAATA
>MNPL01006861.1:0-33695 GCA_002081605.1 Tropilaelaps mercedesae | reverse complement strand
GGAGTATCTCCTGCATCCCGCCCGGCTGAGCCCGACCGGCGGTTATGAGCAAGCGAGCACGAACATGGGGGACGCAAAGCGTCCAGCCGAAGCCTAATATCAGGCCGAACAGTGTTCCTTCGAGGTACATCTGCCTTTTCCGCGCAACTGTTGTAACTCAGTCCCCCGCTTGACGATCGCATGAAACAATCGATTGTTCACAAAATAAGCATTAGAACGCGAGGGCAAGGAGGTGGGCAAAAAGGTCACTGTAAAACACACCTATCCAAATACGCCGTCGACGCTACACCATCGTAACAGATTGCGATGGCAACGCGTCCGTTCGGCGCGCGCATGTGCCCCAGACCTCCGCACGCAGGCTCGACTTTCTGATGACGAGTTCGAACTCGAGCCGGCGCTTCTGCAACGCGGAGTAACAGGCGAAAGACAGGCCACCAAAGACTGGCCTCATGATGGCGGCTGGCTGGCTGGCTGGCTTCCGGAGGAGCGCAGTCCCCAGACCCCACTACAGGAGAATACTACCTCTCGATGAAGGGGATTGTTTCCGCGCCATCCGCCTGATGCACGGTTCGTCCCTCCGTTCCACCTGGACCCCCGGCAGTGAGGCGATGATGAGTAGGACAAAAGGGACGCCTCTGTAAAGGACCACTTGGCCTGCGCTTGCTTCGGCCACCGAGGACTCCTGATGCCACAGAGGTTCCCCTACTTCACCAAAACCTCTCCTGCAAATATGACTGCAAGGACAAGGGGGTTCTTCTCGACGAGAAAGCATTTCTCGGCAGGCCCATCCCGCCATCGCGTTGCGTCCGCACTCCATTGTACCTCTCCACCGTCTCCTTGTCGGCGTTGTAGGGCAGCGCTCTCTCCACTGAGGCCTGTCCCATGCCGATGCTCAGCTTGAAAAGACGGAACACCCCCGATATATTGGCTTCAGGCTTGTCCTCCCGCCCCCGCGTGCTTCATCGTATTCGTTTTCAACTAACGCACGAGCATTCTCGCGTAACGCTGGACGCGCTCACCCCCCCGGACTGCACGCACCTGCGCCTGCGACGTGTCTACCAGACGAACTCCGCTCGAGCTTCGTTAGCCGAACTCAGCTTCGCTAGTCACCCGGCATTGTACGTCGTCGCCGTAACGAAGACGACGACGCCGATTCGGAATACGATAGAAACACGTAATTGGCCGAACGAGTACGAACAACGGCGTATGCCACTCTGGGCTGTGGCGCTAAGTGATTTTGGTGATGAACGCAGTGCATATTTACTCGTCGAACATCGAGAAAATGACGATTCGTTCTCGTAATCGAGGCAACAAGGGAGGAAGAGGTTTGAAAAGATCCGATGCCGTATATCGTATGTGAAAGAAATTGCTTTCTTTTTGCAGAAGTCCACACGTCGGTCCGGTGTTCCCGAAAGTTGATATCGCCGGCTCGGGGCGGCGCTTTCACGCCAGACTTGGCCTCCTCTCCGCCGCACTCGAAAGTTTGTCCGCAGAGAGAACCATAAGGATAAACAAGCACCCGATATAATCCGGCTGATCGGGCGCCCGCCAAGGGTTTCCGGATATTAGGTCGTGTGCTCACTTTCAAAATCGACGAACCTTCTACAAAGAGTCCAGCCAGTAGTAGTACAGGGGCAAGTGGTGGCCAGGGCGGACGTGGGGGGCTGTCCTCTCAAGTTTGCTTGCGCGGCCGAAGTGCGCTGGTACTTCTGCACAGCTGCCTAGCGTCGATGAGAATCCCAACTGGCACCGCTCGATGGATCTCGGTTGTTGTTAGCAATTGGACGAGCACGAAGAGAGCGGCGTGGCCAACTGGGAGCCGATTGAGAAACACGATGCCGAACGATAGGCTGAAGGAGACAGCATAAAGCTGCTACGATCAGGATGCCAGGAGACTCCAGCTGCATCGGAATCCGTCGGATTAGGCTGTAAAGTCTGTGCTCGGTGGAGGGAGGTTAGAAAGCACGTTGGGGAGGGGAGTGCTATATTCTAGTTGTACTGCCACCCGAGGCCCCGCAGGCGCCGGGGTGGCTGGTGAGCGAAGAACCCCGTACTTTAAGGACAGGCAGACGACATTATTGCTAGCGCAGCTTGAGTCCAGCGTCGAAGACCGAAATGCTGCACATCGGATGAGATACAAGGGGGCCGCGCGCCCAAACCGGCTGCGCCAATTGTGAGCTCATAGAACTGCGGGTCTCGTGTCGTTCTGGTAGTTGAGGAACAAGAAAGCAGCAGCTCGTGAAATTTCAACGTAGGCTGGAATTAATGCTCAGCTAGTGGCGGGAGGAGGCCACATCGGGGAACCTAGGCGCATAAAATTGCGGTAGCAATTTTGGGGCATTAAACACAGAAGGTCGCCACGCCGAAGGGCCTGCAGCTGCGTTACGTCCACCACAGGGGCCACCGCGAGGGCCGGTCAGTCCACTGGGGTGCGAGGCGGGAGACAATCGTCCCGTTTTCAACGAGGAAGGATTAGAAGAGGAAATTGAACCTTCTCAGAAACAGTCACGTATTGATCGAATTTGACAATATCTGAGTGCAACGCGCATCTGTCTGGCGAGCGGTATCGTGTCATTTCATGGTTCGGACGACCGCGTTGCATGTAAATATGAATACCCTAGAGACGCGCTCGATTCCAGGCGATTTTTTCAATTGCTGCCCCATAGGAACAAGCGAAAGGTCTCTACAGCAGCTGCACACGGCCACCTTTGAGATCATCTATTGTTTAGTCGCAGTCCACAACTCGTGCGATGTAAACATTGCCCTTTTCCGGAAGAGCTTTTCCTAATACGGGGTGGCGTTTTACGTGCGGAGGAAAATTCGCGCGAGAAAGGCCGGATATCGGACTTCCGCGTCAAGGCTCCAGGTCCTAAAGAGCGAACAGCTAAAGCGCTGACGTCGTTCCTAAATACAGCCACACAACGTTGACGAACATCGTCCTTAATAACACTCGTATGCATCGTGATTAGATGAAACAAGAATAAAATGTAGCTCGACCTAGTAGCTCACCTAGGTAGAGAGATCCCAGCGACGCTTTCGTTTCGATGTCGTTACGGTAGAGGGTCGCCAGCTGCTATCGCGAGCTATTTATTCGGCGATCATAGGCACCCAAAATCACAGTCGCTCTTGGACAGGAAAAAATCTTTTTCCTGTTCGAGAGCACCGTTGCCTACAAAACGGGAGTGTTTCGCTTAGTGCTATGATTTTTTACGGCATGATAATGTATACATTCCATTATAGACGGGACACATGAGCTAGCTTCTAAAGCGTGCGACGATAACGTTTAAATCTGTCAAAAACGGCATAGGCAAACTGTACTAGAGTAGAATTTACGGATACAATATCTATGCGTAAAAGTATGCAGCGACCGGAAATACGACAGTTTTCCCTTCTCGCAGATCGAAGTAGTTCGAAAAAGGCTACTTACTACGCATCCCATAACATTCCCGGGACGCCCGTGTCTCGCCAGTAGCAGCGGGCGAGTGATGCGCTACTAACGAAACCCTATTTTTTTGCTTCGATCGGATCTTGTGTGCACTTTTCAGGTACTTGGGATTAGTGGACTACCAATCCATACGCACATATGATCGACTCGCGGGCGATCAGCCTGTGTCGTCCGACGGGTCACCATTATCCCCTGCGGTCGACCCATTGGCCGTCCGTTTATCTGAGCTGTGCAGCGCCGTTCCGGGACTGGTCCCTTCGCAGCTCGACCTGTGCCACCGAAACCCTCACGCACTGCTGGCCATATCCGAAGGCGCTCGCCGAGGTATCGTCGAATGCCAGGAGCAGTTTCGGCACGAGCGCTGGAACTGTACACTCGAAGGCGGCATTAATGTATTCGACATGACCCTACAGAGAGGTAAGTCTAGCGACCGCGCACGGAAGTCGGTGGACGCGCAACGATCGAAAGGAGTGCGGCGACGCAGCAGCGACAGGCAAAAATCCGCCATGACTGTCGCTTGTATCGACGACCAACAGACGTCAACTATCCTCAGGAAGAAGGTGTCGTCCTAGGGAGGTTTTCAAGGAATGTATGAAGGATGCCTGCCCACAGACACCCCTCACATATATATTCTTCTGCCATTTTGTTTGGCATGCCATGTCACAGCGTTTTATTGCTTGCTACTTGTTTAGACTTTGTTGACGAAACTAGATTTCGCCCTGCACCGGTTACAAGTTCTGTTCAAGGCGTGCAGCGTGCCTAGACACGTTGGGTAAAGCGTAAGGCCAACTCGTTGCTTGACTCGTTCGCACAGCCGTTAAAAGAGTGCCGACAGGGGCTTGGCCCGGCGCCCATCCTCTCTGACCACTCACTCAGCGGAAGGATCGGAGGAAGTAGGCCGCATATTAGGTCGAATTGCAGTCATATAGCCTCGACCATGTCAGTCAGACTATGCCGAAGGCGACGTACGCATTTCGGATCTCCAATGCATGTGAATCTGATTATGGTTGGTCGCGCGTGTGTCGCGCGCACCCGACACCAGACGGGGGATTAGAACTCGCCCAAGTACGCCGAAGGAGGCCGGGCTTCTGCAGGTCTCCTTGTATGCTCCAACTAGCTGGGGGTAGCTGGTAGAACGCATCAAGTAGTCGGTCCGCTCGGTTAGAGATTAAGCAGGTGTCTTCTAGGGCCTGGAAACACTGCCGCGCCTATTCTCAACGTCGGATGGGTGGGTGTCGATGAATGCGAGGGTACAATACGGCCACAGTTTTTCCTGGCAGACCTAGGTAGAATTCAATATTGTAAATGGCTGGGTGGACTTCACCGGTAAAGTCAGTACCGCCTTAACCCTAGCGGATGCTAGCATTCAAGCATTGACGCGGTCTACACTGCATCGCGTTTTACTGCAAGAGGTTATTTCCGATACTAACGAGCACTATAATGTTACTATTGGATTGCATTGTATAAATATTTCTATCTGAAAATACAATAACCGGACCGTCGTACTTGACCTAAAGAGCGGCACCTCTCCGGCCGCTGAAGGATGCTGCGGTAAGTGAGAACCATTGCAAACCAAATGGCATCTTCCTAGAATTTTCGTAGACGTCGACGCCTGTTTAGCGAAACAGGCTCCAGCAACGTCGTGGTCCGGCATCCCCCAAACCTCCTCGATTTGAGTCCACGATTACGCCGTATCGAGTGGTGGAGCTGCTCTCGGCCGCCACCCCTACGACCTCCCATCGCCGTTGCTCACTCCCCCGGGGCTCCCGCCAGCCTAACCTTAAAAGACACTCCGGTTGATGGAATCAAACTAACCGTCGAGCTTTTCGTAGTAGGCAGGGCTTCAGTTCTCGGCGCTGGCTTTTCGCCATCGGCTGCTTCGTCCCACTGTCAACTCTTCGCCTCGCTTAGATTTGCATCTAAATTGAAATCGTCGTAAAGAAACTCGGTCTGGCGTTGGAAAGCGCGACGTCTTCCCGTTCGAGGGAGCCGGTGAGTGTAGAAATGTTCGTAGCGTGACATGGGTCAGGGAAGTTTGGGTCTTCCGCAAATAATCAGCCCCCACTGAGTGTTGCTGAGTTCTCAATTAACTCTTTGCAGCGGGCCGGGAATGCGTTCAGTATTCGGTCGAACCCAATGGACGAGAATCGGCTGAAACCCTGACGGTTCAAAACATCGCACGTCTTCATAAGCAAACCGAGAAATTAACGCGCGACCGTCGTGCCGAGCGCACACCAGAACGGCTGGCCAATGGAGCTGGGAGAACGGGGCCAAGGTACTCGGGGTTGCTACCTGTTATTGTCACACGTGTGCCTTTTTAGGAAGCACATGTATAAAAAAACATTTTAAGTGCCTTTCTCAATGAAGAGATTGATTCGAGAGGTCATTGTGGCAGTCAAACGCGCGAAATACTAACGTGAAACACCAAATAAAAGAAACGCCCACCTCCATGGGAAACACACACAAGAACAGGATGGCGAACTGAACGGCTGGCGATTTTTCTACCCCTTGATCAGTCAATCAGAGAATGCCCACCCTGGATGCAGAACAGCTTTCGAAGAGTTTCTGTTATGGACTAGCGAAAGAGAAACATATTCGATGCTTTAGTCTAATCTAATTTGGCCTCTGAATAGGGCTGACGACTCGTGTTTTTGCCGTCGGCCAACTCTACTACTCAAATCCAGCAGCCCGGGTTTTTCGAAGTACCGCGGAGTCTTTATTAAAAGCTCGCCAACTCGTACTCTACAATAGAGAGATACTGCACGCCAAAGGCGGTTAGCGTGTTTGCCACCGTTGGCCATCGTCGTTTTTCGAGCCATTTCTACCTAACTGTATCAGCGACAATAGTGTTACATGTTTCCCTACGAGTAAGTTCGCTCCAAGTTTCCAGGAGCCTGTACAGGTTCACTCAGCAATCAGCACTCTGTCTTCCCAACCATGAGCCACTCAACTCCAGTTCCTCGTCAGCGGATGTTCGGCGAAATACTTTTTGCCCTTGAAGATTGATTCGGCTACGCGCACCGTTCCGTCAAGATTGCCGCCGTACAGACCATACTCGATTTCCTTGACGCGGAAGGCCACCCGATTTTGGACATCTATGGCGAACACTTGACATAATCGAACCTCGTCGTCGCTGTTTTGTAAACCTATACAGTACGACCGAGAAGCCCGGCTGATGACGCACGCCAGTATGTAGACATCAAGAACGATTTCTGTCAGATGATTGAGGAGTACCTGGTGCTCGACTACCTCAGCGCCAAGCTGCTCGAGCGCGTTCTCGGCCGCATAGCCCAAACTTTTTATGCAGCGCTCCAGGATGTCGCACTGCTGCTTGAGCGACGGATGAATAAACTGCTCGATTGTGTGTTGCAGCCTCGGAGTGTTCTTTTTGCCACGCCACCGGTCCAATGAGTGCTTCACGAAGCGCAACGGATGCAATAGCGGATCCCGAAGGATTTCAATGATCTCCTGCATCGCTTCGCCAGCATGCTTGACGCCCGACATTGAGATTAGCAAACGGCACATGTTGGACGTCGTGTCGAACGTTTGGAACGTCTGCATGTCCTTGGACCAGCGGCACACGTCGTGGTCATCGATGACACCGTTGACGCCGTGTATGGCCATGCAGGAGTTCATCACGCGCTGGACGGCCTCCATGCAGAAGAGTCGCGTAGTGGCCGCTTCAAGGACGAAATCGGGATTCTTGACGACGTCGACGATTGCCGCGGTCATGTAGGCGGCGCTTTCCATCGCGTAGATGTCGCTGGCCGCGCTACATACTTTGGCGCGAACCATCTGAAACTCGTGCAAGGGTCGTTTGTAGCGATGCGTCTTAATGGCGTGCCGAATCGTTAAATTAAAACTTTCGCGCGCCGTTCCTATGGCAGCCGCCGACATCATGCATCTCGACATGTTCTGCAAGTCCAGTAAGATCCTAAATCCTTGACCGGGTTTCTTTAGCATAGCTTCGAAAGGCACTTTGACGTTGGTGAACGTCACCGTCGAAATACCGGCTCCATTGAGTCCGAGCATTCGAGGTGCTTTTTCGACCGTCACCCCGGACGAGTTTCGCTCGACGAGAACGGCAGAGATCGGCGACTCCAGAGGGACGCTCTCGTTCCGAGCGTCGAGGGAACAGATGACCGTGAACAGTTGTGCGTCTTGTCCATTCGTCACGTATGACTTCGTCCCGTTCAGGACATAGTGAGTCTCGTCAATAGACAGTTTGAGTGTCGTTCGAACTTCGGCGGCATCGGTTCCTGCCTGTAGCTCGTGCATGGCGAGAGCGCCAATCCATTGGCCGCTTGCTAGTTTCGGAAGGTAGAGGGCCTTCTGTTCCGGGGTGCCATGGGAGAGAAGGGGCCATACGCCCGCCGAACTGTGGGCTATTATTGAGGCTGCCAGAGACGGCTGGGTCGCAAACGCCTCGATGATTCTGGCGTGTTGTGTTATTGTCATGCCCAGGCCGCCGAACTCTTCCGGTACGATAGTGCCGTATACGCGAAACGATTTCAGGGTATCGACCACATCCTTAGGGATGTGGCCTTCGAGAGCGTCAGGTTTCAAGCTATCGACGTAGGACTTAATCTGCGTATAGAGCTCGGTCAGGCTGGTGACCTGCGCAGGTTCTAGCACCTCCGGATAGGTGAGAAACCGGTCGTCGATGTATTTGACAAAGAGACTCCGCACGAATGGCGGCCGCTCCACCTTGCCTTGGGAAAGAACGAGCAGCGGCGACTCCCGGTCAAATATCTCTTGCATTGTAGTCGCTCGATGGTATTCGTCAAACTTTTTCGGCTTGGGTTTCTCCTCGGCCTTCACCGAGAGGCGTCTTATGCACCAGAGGCATCTTTTGGACGTTAGCCGTAACATGGCTTAGCCTCGTTCGTGAGCTTCGGTTCTCACAAGCACACACTGGTTGTTTGCCGGGGAGCGAAAGCGAGTGCACAACAAAAAGTCCGCAAGCATGTAGAAATGACCTCAGAACTTTTTCGCACGTCTGAACGCACCGAACTGAGTCCAGCTGGACCGGCCACCGACTCACAGCCAAGTCGAACACAACACGCGCGGAGAGAATGTTGTCGTTTCTTCTTCCTCTTCGTCGACTCGAGCGCTGGGCGCCGGGAGAGCGCGGGCGATGCGCATGCGCGAAATGGCGCCGTATTCGAATTACGAGCGCGGCACGGAGCGCTATGCAAGCAACCGAAATAGCCCCGGGGGGCACTTTTCCTCTGTCGCCGCCGTGTTAGTTGCTATTGTGGAGAGCCGAAATGGTCAATGTGGCCGCGAAATTGTCATTTTTTGGAGTTAGTTTTCGACCATTTCGGATTGTAATGGAAACGCCCGTTTCCCATGCGTGTTCTAAATGCGTTGAAACTTCAGTGCTCGTCGGATCGCTAGTCTTGAATCCGTGTGCAGAAGTTGTTCGCACTGATATGAACCGCTTCGCTAACTTGTTTTCGATGAAGAAGTCAAATATAGCGTTATATCAAAAACAAATGGTGATGAGCTACTGCTCAATTCGCACACGACGATTATAGAAATTTAGCCCATACATATGCCAAAAAATGGCATGCGTACACAATAGTGCATTCAACAACAACAACACGTCTCCGCTCACGTAACGCCCTGCGAAGTACAAAAGTTCGCAGTGTATAGAATAGTTGTTAACTGAATTACCGGCAATAACTTACTAGGGATATCGCTAAAGTACGGGCAGCGACAATTGTGGGCGTTACTACGAAGATCAGAAAGAAGGATTTCTACGAAGATTCCTCCTTGGTATTGAATTATGAATGCGATTAGTATTTTGTAAAACATCCAGCCTCTCTACTGCGGCTAGCAAATCATGTTGTCGTGACAACGCTACCGACAATCTCTAACCGTTGTCGCAAGTAATTAATACGGCTCCAGTTGAACGCAGGTGTGAGAAATGCAATCAGTTCGAGCCGATAATAATCGATTCAACGAATTGCGCTACATCGCTCTCGTCGGCTCGCACTCGTTTAGCGTTGAGGAAAAGACCTCAGAGTGAGCGACAACGGTTGATAATTTAGTCGATCTGGTGCTTCATTCACTCATTCATGCATGCATGAGTCCCTCGAGTGTTCCGAGTGCTACCTCGACCTGCCGAGGGGAAGCCGACTAACGCGCGCCGGTTTATTGGCGTTCCCCCGACGCTCTCCAGGGGTGAAGCCGGTTCGTTCGGTAAGCGCGCGCTAACGTTTGAGAAGAGTTTCACTTGGCCGACGGAGCCGATCCCATGGGAACCCTTTCCAGCCGCGGGCGAACGAACACACTGCTGGTTAGCAAGCAGTGAGCTAATTAATTTAGTTCACACCTGCAGTTGGCCATCATGACGGAGTGTGCCGGAGTTCTAAGGCATCGGCGAAGGCACCCATCCACGAATCGACACACGTGAACGTTCGTCTATATGGCCTAGAAAACCAATGGACTTGTATAAATGGGCTCTGCGACCCGCTTTATCCGGCCTCCGACTCATCGAGCGGGGGCTGTTCTAACGCTGAGAAGACTTGAGCCGGCATCGGCACTGAGTAGATATTTTCTATGTGGGGCGGCGGGACATGCAGACGGTCGGTTAGGGTGGTCCGAGCGTGATAGTTAGGTTGGCCCTGAGTTAGGAGCCGTTGCTCTGGAACCTAGCCTCGACGCCAGGCAAGAAAGCGTTAATGCCGTCATGAGCCTGGCAGAACTATGCAGACGTGTCGGTCGGCCAATTTGCACCCAACTAGCGAAGTTCCTATCGGTCGTTTGCCTCGTACGGCCTCGTACTAGCGCGGATTCTGCCACTTCTCTCGGCCCCGACCTAAACCAGACTTCGGCATCGTATGCCCCCTGCCGACCCGTTCATAGACTGCCAAGCGTCTCTATTCGATATGCGCATATAAAATGTTAATAGCTCGACCTCAAGCGTGCGCATTATTTTGCTATAGCATTCTTAGTAATAATGGCAGGCACAAACGGCTCACGTTCCACCGAGCCGAGTCTCAGCTTCTTCCCAGGCGGAATTTCTGAGTATGAAACCGTCGACTTCGTAGTTGCTCTCCCGGAAATCAAATCCGTTCTCGATGCACTTGTTTCAGCTTTGCTTT
The DNA here is from genome assembly GCA_002081605.1 of Tropilaelaps mercedesae. Classification (NCBI taxonomy): domain Eukaryota; kingdom Metazoa; phylum Arthropoda; class Arachnida; order Mesostigmata; family Laelapidae; genus Tropilaelaps; species Tropilaelaps mercedesae. Next base: position 23,138 of record MNPL01006861.1, on the reverse strand, counting down.
CGCATTTCTCTCCCTCTCGGCGTACCCAGCCGTGATCGACACGAAGAACAACTATGAGCGAACGAAGCAAAAAAAAAAAAAACAACACCTTTACCACCAATATGACGATACCGTGCAAGCGGCGGCCCTCATTCCGTGTCACAGCTGACGTTAGTCGTGTCCTACGGGGCTTCGACACGCGGGTGAAGTTCAGCCCCAGCAGAACTCAACGTTAGTTCGGTCATATATCGGTCATTGGCACTCAGGCCTTGGGATCCGTCTAGGACATCTCTTGGCGAACCGTCCTATCGCGGCGCTACGCCCCCTCCCTTGACTGCCATTCGATCTCCTTAATTTAGACGACGTCCCGCGTCAGTCCCTTCAGCATAGGCCTAGGCCAGCGTCAAGGTATTGTCTGCGCGCCCTTCTGACCTTTGTGGGACAAAGGGCCCCACAGACGGAGAGAGCCTTGTGGTCCGCCCCCGCCACCTCGGGCCTGCAGGAATTTCCTGTCTGCTGAGCCTTTCTCTTTTCACTTTTACCAGCTTTCCTGCACACAAGCCTAACCACCGTAGGAGTCGAACGGTGGTGGAACGGTTAATTCTTGTCACCTTCTATTGGTCTGAGTTACATAGGCCTGCTAAGGTCCCCTCAGTTGGGCCCCCTCTTGCTATCTCTTTCTGTTAGCCTTTCTTGGCGCGAAAAAGCAGACCTATTGGCCAGTTTCCGCTAGCGAGCCTTCCTTTGCGTCAGCTTCTTGGTCCTGCCAGTTTGTCAGCAGGCCCCGGGGGGCAAGCATCTCGTCCCTGGCCCTCCACTTGTGGCGGGTCGGCGCGCGTTCCGTTCGGGTAAGGCGCGCTCGAACAGATGGATTCTCTTCGGGTTCCCTCCCTTTAGTTCGCGCTGTCGTCGACGCCGATGTATTTCCGCTCTTGTCTAGCCAAAGGTAACGACTTCGGGGATGTCGTTTACAGCCTCTGCGCCGGTAAAGGCGTCCTCTTACGTTTAGTCTGACTGGCGGTCAACTGTCACTGGTGCTGTCGTCGCGACGGCAAAAGCGACCTCCTCGGGTTCCTCCCACCTGAGACGGTGCAGACAGGGCCCAACCGTCTGACCTCGTATCCGGCTAGTCTGGGCTAGCGTCGAAACATCGCGAAAACGATTCGTGTGAATGGGAATTCAAGCAAGATGGACGCTACCTGCCGGTCGCAGATAAATATCTTTAGCGGACGAGGGGGTGTATGACTCCCAAGAGAATGGCGAACGAACGCCCCTGGGGTCGTCGCCGAGATTGTGGCCGTTGCCATTGTCACCGCAATCTCCGGACGTGGTCAGCGCGACGCCGAGAGAATCGGCTGGGCTTGTCCGGCGGTTTTGCCAACTCCGAAGCCGGTTTGCGATAACCGACCGACGTCGTCTTCCTCAGCGTCGACTCACTTCAAAGTGAGTTCTCCAACCGTCCGGCTATGACGAGATGAGGTTGGCCCCCCGGGGGCCGATAGGGACCCCCGTTAAAGGGATTACACCACAACGTCGAGGCCTCTTGAGCTCCCCGATGGACCCAGGGAATCGATTCGATGTCGAAGGTCGACTTTTCCAAACGGCGACGAGCTCGGGGGGGGCGTCGCGAAGCAGCAGTAGTAGTAGCAGTACATCAGCACGCAAAAGTACTCGATATCGTACTCGTATCATCTCTACGTATCACCGTAGAGGCAATTTTGTGACGCGGCGTCTGCTTGCGTCGGGAAAATGACTCATTTTCGACGGGAGTCACGCGCCTCGTGAGGCATTGGCGAGCAAATTTCGCTTCGTCATGTCTTCGGAATAGGAAAGGGAACAGAAGGACAACGAAAACGACTTCAGAGGGAGAGTCGGCCGGATCGGCGAACCGAAGTAGCAACGCGGGGTGGTCAGGTTTGGCCCTGCTTGTCGCCATTTCTCTGCTTGCGCCTTCAGATCAATTTCTCAGTTGGCCGGCCACAGATTACAGCTTCTCTTCGACGCGTTCTACTTCAGTTGACTGGGCTAGCGTCCGACCGGCGGGCGCCCTCCGCCCCCACGTCGGTGGTGTCACAATTTAGTGGCCAGCCTAAATCTTCCCAAGGTGGCTCGGTTCTTCTTCCGACCGATGCTCCTTCGCGCTGGGCTTCTCTCCTGATTGAGTTTCGCCGGCAGGGACGACAACGCCACAAGTCTCCGCTAACTTTGTCGTCTGATAGACGAGCACATCGTCCGTCGGATCAGTTAGGTCTGATGCTCTGAACTTGCCTATTAGCGCGCGGTCCTACGGCCGGAACCAGGCCTGAGCCGGTCTTCGTCCCGTATCGCAAATGGTGTTCGTTACTACACTTCACGCACTTCGACCACCGACCGAGGGCCTGCGTGTCGCTCGCGTGCGAAACTTGGCTAGTCTGGTTCCTTCCGTTGGCACACAGGAGAGCGGTGGCAGGACTGCGGTGCTCGGATTGTCCTGTCCGCAAATCTGGCGTTGAACGCGCGGCAAAGCGTGTTTCTTAAAACGTTTATCGTGTTTCGGCCACCGGTGTCCTGATCATGGCCTGGCGTGCACATGGCGCCTCAGCTGGCGTTACACGTCAAGCTTTTTGGTCGCGCTCGTCCGCCATGTCGGGGTAGGCGGGATCCGGCAGTAAAGTTGCTTTCCTGATGTGTTGATGTCTCATGAGGATGAGAGGGAAAAGCTTTCGGGGGGCCTGGCGGCCTTTCGTCAAGATGTTCGTTCAGCTGAAAAACGGCAGAAGTTCCACCTAAAACTAGTCCCGTGTAGCAGGTGCCGCCGCGGTCGCGTCCAAGGATCTGCGCTTGGCAAATATCGATGAGGTAGCAACTCGGAGACCGTTCGAACTGTAGGAAAACAAACTGCGAAGTTAATAGGGACGGGGGAGACGACAACAACAACGACGACGAAGTCAGTCAGGAGTAGGAGGTGGAGCCGCTGTTCCCCTACGTTCGACGTAGGCCGTCGGGGCTGGTGCTCGATGGCCGGGAGGCTTAAACTGCTGACAACGGCGATGCTGTTCTTTGTGTGCGTACGGCCGAGCCAGTCAGCCCTGCTCGTGCTATCTGCCCGCTGGAGAAGCTGAAGACCGTCATAGAAGACCGTCCCTGTAGAGCACCCCGAAGGCTCGAACTTCACTCGGTTAAATAAACGAGCCGCCGCCAGTTTGTCCATTGCGACTGTCGGCTTTCTACTCCCCCCGGAGGCCAGGGAACAGCGGCGTCGACCCAACCTCAGAGGAGGTCGGAGGACCTTCCAGAGGCGGGCACGGTCAGGCGATGAAGAAGAAGAAGAAGAACAACTGGCGACAACCCGCAGAAGTCGAGTAAGACGCCAACCAGTCGAGAAAACGCCCGCCCCACGCGCGCTTCGAGCGACTTCGGCATTCGATTTGGAGCGCGTGCGTTGATTGCGCGCAGATGGAAGCTTTCGCCGTTTCTCATTTCGCAACTGCTGACGAGAACGCAGATCCCATTAGGGATGGATGCCGGTTCATCATCGTCAGGGAACTCTCATAAGGCCCCGCCGTTCACGGAGGCCGTAAGCCGATTAGCGCCATTCTAGCGCAGCAGAATAAGGCTCTGCTGGTTGCAGCGTCGAAATACGGCCTAACTAACCAGACGTACGTTTGTCGCCAATGACTGTTTCACTGCGTCTACCGTCTTCGTATTGGACGAATGTTCCGGGAAAAGGGGAGCGTACAACGTGTTCGTCCCTCTGTTGCATTCGTGCGCATCGCGCGCCGAATACGCATAATTATGATGGTCCTTGCGGCCTTCGACGTGGCACAAGGTCTCGACGTGAGCGACAATTTCCTCACCGAGAAATGGAGTCTATGCGGAACGACATTCAGCTAAAGTCTGCGTCTGTTTGCCTAGGACGTTGAATAAATTCGAAAAAACGCTGCTCTCTATGCCACGATCAGCGAATGCGATCCGGTGAAAGCTATCGAATCGGCGAAGGCCGACGGCAACAGCACCGCGTCGCCACGAAAAAACGGATTGGAGCCACAACTCGTAGGGAAAACATCCATTAGGCCAAAGACAGCTCGACCTGTCCAATATGGGAGCTACCTTTTGAAATGCGCGTTGCGTTCAAAGCAGACCGTTTAGGGAGCGCTCTACCTAGTTTACGGGGCATTGGCTATTCTTTGGTTTTTGTGCTACGGCACGGCCCCGTCACGTTGACTCATGGCCGAGCAGCGTTATCTGGTGGTACCTTTTGTGGTACATTTTCGTTGTCGTATAGGGTCGTGGTACGTGAGGGCGCGGACGCACAGTTCGATACGCGCCGGGCCGTCCGAACTTCAACTGCTGTGTTTTTTGCAGCGGCCCCCTCTGCAAGCCCCCGCGTTGCAACTCGTGACGGACGACCGGTCCGGGCCGTGTCGGAGCTTCTCCGAAGCGGACTCCGAAGTCAACAGAAATGTTTGAGGAACTCGCCATACGAACGGTGTACGGTAACCGGATGTCGAACCGGCCGAGCCGAGCTGAAAACACTCCGCGACCAGTGGGGGCCCGACATGTGTCCGACCCGGAGCTCGGCGATCGCGGAATCGGATAGCATTTTATATATTTATATATTTTATATATCGATGAGTAGATGTCCCTGCTCGGAGCGAACGGCGGATTTCGGCGAGGGGGCGCCGCCGCCGTTGTGAACCATTTTTTTTTTTTTTGATGTCGACTCACTCGTATTCGAGCTCTGCTCGACTCTCGGCTGCTTATTGGACAATCGGCTGATGGCGGCCTTTGCAGGAAAACACGCCTCCACCAGGGGGGCCGGATGCGCATCCGGATAAGTAGCGTACGAAGGAACGAGGAGATGTCGCGGCGTTGAAATGTTTCTGGGGTGCGCGTACGCGAGCGGCATTATCGTAGTAATCGGGGACAAAAGCAGACATTTCGATGGGATTGGACAAATCTCACGTCCGCATCGGAAGTACGCGCCTTTCTTCTGGAAAATAGACAACGAAAAATTCGACGAGGAAATTGGACAAGCCACGCGTCTGTACCATGGCGCATCATGGCGATGCGTACGGCGATTTTTATGGAGAGCTGCGACAACTTTCGACGTGTTTGGTGGTGTTTCTTGGCACGCGACAGTTGTTTTTCGTGTTGATCTCAGCGAAGTCTCGGCTGGACCTGCACGAAGTGTAAATGCCCTCCACAGCGTCAGACCTCAGACAACAGACTCATGACTTCGTTCGTTGGCTAGGATTTGACGAGGACCTAAATTCACCTACCTAACCTGCACACCTATCCTCTATCGGCCGTAGGTATGAATATCACGGGTGTCTGCGAGGCGTTTGAGTAGACGTTCTCTGAAGATCTGAGATTGAGGATTGAAGATCTGATGAGGATTGTGTCCTCTCTGACGAACGTTCTCTCCCCCCCACTCTCGTTCATGCGACAATCGAAGGTCGAAATCGAAGGATTTAGGTCGTCCCCCCAGATGAGACGAGCGTTCTAGTCGATGTCAGCGTCATAGCGCGCGACACGGCTGTCGCGTATTCGCTTCCGTCGACTCGTAGATGTGTCAAGTTCTGAGCGACGCCCGCCGAAAGGAGGTGAACACTCAGAGAATCCTTGCGACGGATGCAAAAAACCCGACCACCGCGTCGCCAGCCATAGAGATCCGAATTCTACTGAAAACGGATGGCCGACCGACTTCCCACTGGGGACGCGGCTTCACGTTTGTATGAAGCTCTTCCGGAACGACGAATGCAGCAGATCTTCTCCTCCGTCCACTTCAGAGAGAGAGAGAGAGAGAGAGACAGGGTTTTCAGACATATATGTCACTAGCTGTAAAGTACACCAGAGATGAAAATTCCGTCTGAGCGTAGCAGAGGTCGTCTGATATAGCCACACGCCCCCGGATGCGAGAGGGTGCGTGTGACATTGAAAAGGCGGCGAAAAAACACCCCCAGAAGGCCCTCGCAAGCCTAAAGCTCGACACTGGTCGAGGTTAGCCAAGACGCGAGACCCAGCTCGTAGGCGCTAAACAGCTGACGGACGATGAAGCTCTAGAGAGAGAGAAAGAGAGAGAGAAAGAGAGAGAGAACGACATCGAGTCTGGCCCCCAGTGTGATGTTGAGAATTGTCATGACATCTTCGTTCGCGACCGTGGCAAACCAGGCGGCCGGCCCCCTTCTCGTGGGGTGTATCAAATGAAAAAGCAGGCCTTGTTCGACACGAACGACCCAGAAGGCGGCGGCGGGGGCGGCGGCAAGACGAAAAGCTATATTTATAGATAGCTGGCCTGCAGAAGATCCTGGGATTCCGAGGGGCCAAAGAGAGCCAGCCGGATGCCACGCCGCGCGTTCAGAGATCCGCCGTCCTGATTCTTCAGTGCGTTCAGTACAGCTGCCCATAGACATAGTCGTTCTATTGGTAGATCAGCAGACAGACGAAAACTTACCGGGCGGCGTTGGACGCAGTAACCGGAAACGCCCCCTTCGGGAGGCCGGCGGCTGGAGTTGCCTCGGCGGGAACGTCGTTCTCGGCGCTAAAAGCAACTTCACCGAATATGAAGGGAAAAAAAAAGTGTGTTCGCGCGCCGGAAGTGCAGTTGTTGCTGTTGCTTCGATCGCGCAACGATGCCGCATGACTCGGGAATGGGGAACATGTTCGAGATGATATTTGTAGCCGTAGATAGGACCTGCACCCCTGGCAGCAGTTCCGGCTTTTTGTGGAGGCTCGAATAAAGCAAGAAAGCCGCTTTCATCTACGAAACGAACCGAACGCAGCAACGATGCGAACGACATCGGATATCAGACCGCGCAGCAGCAGCAGCAGAGGACCTCGGTTGCGTGGTCAGTCGCGTCGAGACGGAACAACGCCATGAAAATCAAGTTTAGGCCAATCCGCAGGTGGGGGCCTGTAGATACGCGTCTGTCAGATGATGACTGCGATCGCGCGTTTGGGAGTGGAAGCGCGAACGCAACGAACGCGTCGCAGGTTCGCTCGACAGGTCAGCTCGGATCAGCTGTGAACGAAACCACTGGACGAGGTCCGATGCCGAAGTCTATCGGACTCGGGGGTATAAACCGGAGCATTTTGGACAGCTCACTTGAGGCCGTTCGCGCACGTTTTTCAATCTTAGTCGCCGTTTCGGCCGTTTTCGCATTTGAAGATTCGACCTTGGCGTGAAAGGTCGAAGCCTAGAAGTGCCGCTGCTCGATCGGAGCGTTCCCGCAGGTGAAGACTTCGAGGCAGGGCCTGTGCGAAGACCTTCGTCTAGGGGTTGGCTCGCGAACCTTGCACATTGGCCTCACACAGGCGTCATTTCGGCCTTCATTTCGGCCTTCATTTCGGCATCTCCGACAAGTTCGTATTCGCGCTCGGGTCCAGGCTCGGTTGAGATGACGATCGGGAGACTCGTCTGGGGGCGTTCGGCGAATAGAAACGGCCGAACAGGCCAACGCTGACCCTGAGTTTTGTCGACTGCAGAAGCGACGACTAGTTTTGTCCGTCGCGTCTCCACTTCGTTCGTTCGTGCGATAACGGTGAGTTCCGAGTCGGCTCCGAAGTACGATCCAGTGAGATACGCGGGAAGAGAGAGAACTTGTGGAATAATGCGCGGCTGAAGTTTCGACTGGTGGCCGAAGCTGGCCGCCAGGCCTAGGCCGACGGGGAATATTGGACGACGCTGAGGTGAGGCCGTCTTGCGCTGACTTCACGCCTTTCTGGAGGCCAACAAAGGCAGGACGGCTGGCGAACGCCTTCAGAGATGCTTCACTTGTTTTCGGTCGAAGAATTCGATTGCTCGAAGCGTCGTGCTGCTTTGCGGCGGTTCGCTGGCGTTGACCTGCGTGCCTGACTAGCGGGCCTGACTAGCGGGCCTGAGTAGCGGGCCTGGTGATATCGAGAGAGTGATCGTCCATTCTCGAAAAAATCAGGCTGAAGTCATTTCGTTCGGCTGCACGTTTGTCTATGAGTTCGTGTAGCGCGTCTCGCATTCGCGCTAGAATAACCGCAGCGACCGACATCTTGCGCGTCAACTTTGCCTAGGCCATGCCACCGAAAGCCGCGGTGTCGTTGCTACTACGGACGACACTCTGCGGTTTGGAGCCGTTTAGGGCCCCCGGAATCAGGTGGTGGGCGACGACCGACGCCAGATCTGGCCGGAGTCGCTGCGAGCACGCGAGGCACGCAAGGTTCGTATGGACTAAAAGCTGATTCCGAGAGGGTGGAAGGAGAGTGTCGAGTGTATGCCGGCTTAGCGTTTATGTTCGCCAGCCCGACAACGTCAAGGTGGGCATCGACACAAGCGCGTTTGAAAAGCTTTCGGAGAAGCTGAAAGAGAAACTGCGATCTGGGCTGACTGAGTGGGTGAATGGGGTGTGGTGCGTCGTTATAGTCTACGGAGGAGAGAGAGACCAGACCGCGGGTGGTCGCTGTAGTCGCGGAAGCCACCGGCGGTACGAGCAAGCACAGGTTCAAGGCGGGTCTTGGAGTGCCGAAGCAGCCGCTGTGTGTGGAGATTTGCGGGAGGTGAAGGCAAGCGAAGGCCTAAGAAGTTTGCGAAAGGTTGACTGGAGGCTGCTTGCGGATAGAGGGGGATATTGAGGGAGGATAAAGCTAATTTTCAGAGGCGCGGATGCTCAGCGGGGGACGGACTGTATGTCACAGGGAGCGGGGATCACCAGGGGTCGGCTTAGTTCTCCCGAAGCCAGCCGGGAGTTGGTTGTCCCTCGCAGGCCTCGCTTAGGGTCGAGAATCCCATGACCGATTCGAGAAGGCGAGGTCATGAATAAGCTAGCTAGTCGCTTTCCCGGCGCGCGCCCCGTAGAAGAAAGCAAAACAGCAGTGGTCTGGGAGGGAGTGAACGAAGGAAGGATCGGGTCGCTTCGGGAGCGAGAAGAACACCGGGAGCTTCCCAAGGGCAGAGGAAGGCTACGGGGCCAAGAAGAACACGTAAGCGGCGCGGGACGGCAAAATGATCAAGTAAAAATGCACACACGTGAGCAACAGAGTCACAGGTGAGCTGTCCTGCTAGCCATTCCACCTCTGGGATTGTCGGTCCCGCCACCCCGAAGCGGACAAAGAGCGTCTGCGGGGAACGAGATATGCGCGGGGGTCGATGCTGAAGGCTGAACGAGATTATGCAAGATTTCTCCGGCGGAACACCGATCAGTGCAAATCGGTAGCTAATCTCCTGGGACCAGCTGCTCGGCCTTAGCTGGGCTTGTAGCTGCGTTTGCGGGCTTGGCTTTTTAGCCGCGACTTTTAGGGACGCTTCGTAGCCGTGCTGGAAACTCCATCTACTCCGGCTCGGCACGGCTTCCTTGGGGAGCGCCATCTTGAGGAATTGACTTCGCGAATATGCCGCTAGCCGATTAGAATCTAACTGCGGATGGATGCTTTCCTGCGATCGCGGACAAATGTAAGCAGGTGCGGAGAACTGCGAAATGCAAACAACACCCTGGGGGACGCAGGGGACTGAGAGTAAACTAGTTAGAAGTGCACTAGAGATGTCCTCGCATCGATTTCAACTTCTCTTCTTGGCGCTCCCAGTCAAAAAGGAGGCGCTGGAGGCCACTGTGTTGCCCTCGGCTTGGTTTGCTGCTTGGCTGAGCTCTTCCATCGGCCGATTCGCAGTTTCGGGCAGGATCCAGCTACGAGTGCCGACTTTTGACGCCCGATCCGAGCTGCACTTGTTGCTGAATCGGTCAGTCAACCCCCAGCGGCGCTGCCGAGCGAACCGAACATGACCCAGCTGAACGCACTGCCGCACTGTTGAGGCTCTGCCGCTTGCTAAAACCCCGCCGGCTGATGGTCGAAGAACTGGGCCGTGTCTTCGGAAGAACACCCCCGCCGACCAGCGATCAGGCGTGTCCATGTCATGAAGCTATATGACTTTCAATCGACTTTGTGTCTTCAGAAGAAGAAGAAGTGAATTTAGCGCACCATATTTGCATTATCACAACTACGTCGTCGGGTTAGACAGATGCCCTTGGGGCCGTCGTACGTTCATTTTGACTGGACACGTCGCCCTACGAAGCAACGCCAAGACGACACCGTAGACGTTAACTTTTCGCTGAGGGGGACCTGAAATCCTGAAAAATTATAGAGCCGCCTACGGAGCAACAGCGTCTTGGTGATAGGCGCCATTTGGTGAAGCGTCGGCGAGGCGTTTTCATTTGTTTTCTCGGCTTAGCTGAGTTAGCTCCGTGTGTATGACCGAACTGATTCGATATTCGAGTCGATACGGCCCAAAAAGTTGTTCATGCGACGGCGTCAAGTGTTAGCGAACGAGCTGAAGGCCAAACAATCTGACATTTAATTACACAGGAGCAAGCTAAATCCTAAAGTAGCCGACACGGCTAAACACCTACCCGTGTGTGTCGGACTTGTCCGTTCTCATTTTCAGTGTGGAACCTTCCGTAGGCTCCGAGACCTTCCAGATGACACACACACGACCTAAAAAGACGTTTTCGGCTGACCGAACAGCTGCTAGTAACAACTGAATGGGGATAACCCCCTGATCCCCAATGCCCAACAACCTCAGCTCGGTCGCTCCGTTCGATTCCAGCCGTAGTGGCTGACCTTCCGAGTTTGCCAGCAGCTCCGCATGCTCACCTGTGGGAAGCCTATTTCACTTGCTTACGTCGCCATGTCCGTCTGATTCGATTCCAGCGTCACGAGAGGCTGCGTTTATCTTCGCCGTGACGTCGGCCGGCGTCGTCCACTCCGTCTCCCGCGCGTGTTCGGCGGGAAATCTCACCGACTGCGGCTGCGACCCCGACAAGCCGATGGGGACGCGAAGCGGCCGCGGCTGGAAGTGGGGAGGTTGTAGCGCAAACATCGGCCAGGGCCTCGACTTGGCCAAGCAGTTCATCGACGTCGCCGAAAGATCGTACGGCCAGGCTGTCACCGCGTCGGGAGCGACGGATCCGAACAGCAGCTCGATGGCGCAACATGAGCGGACCACCCTGCGAACGCTGATGAATCTGCACAACAACCAGGCCGGTCGAGTGGCGATTAGGTGGGTGCATCTGGGGGTGCCGGCGCCGCGCGCGCAGTGCGGGCCGCCGGATTGCTCGCTTTTGGCGGGGCTGAGCAGTAATTTTGATGCGCACGCATCTTCGGTGGACAACAGCGGCGTTCACGCAGCCCCCCCGGAGGCTCTAGCCTATTCCATTGTTCCGGCGATGATGGCCAGAACTCGTCGATCGGCCCCCTAGTGCCGAGACACACCGTTGACCTTAGCGCGACCTTAGCGCGACCTTAGCGCGACCTTAAGCACGCGATAGGGCACCAGCCCATAGGGAACACAGGATATTCGTGACGGCGTCGAACGAACGGCGTCCGTTTCTTCTTCGCCTTCTCGTCACTCTTGAACTATCCGGCCGAATATATATATATATATGGCAGTGTCGGGGAAATTGAGAAAGGCCATAAACCCTAAATATCCCAACGGAGGCTGCACACACGCAATGGTCGTTGAATGAAACTGAAGACTGGTACGTTTGTTGGGCGGTAACTCTTCCAGGAAAAACATGCGACTGCGCTGCAGATGTCATGGCATTTCGGGCTCGTGCGAGGTGAAGACCTGCTGGATGCTCCTGCCAAATTTCGAGGACATCGGATCGTTTCTAAAGGAGAAGTACGACAACTCCATCCAGGTGAGTTTGTCTAACGTCGCCCTGGCGGACGGACGGCCAATGCGACGCGCAAATTTGCGAATTGCTTAGGCTAGACAGCGAAATCGTTCAACCAAGGACACTGGACTGCATAATAACCACTTCGAATCGCCTTCGAAAGCCGGTCGCGTCCCGAACACGTCGTTACTCAACAACAGCCTTGTGAAGGCCTCATACGGATTTGTACGTAATTAATTTGATTACGTTTCAAGCTGAAAGCGATATTGCTACTCGTCTGAGTAGCTTTTCTTTGCTTTTCTTCATCGGCGCAGGCAAACGTCTACGAACCGCGTCTTCGTTTACGTCCGGTTGGTTGGTTCTCTAGTAGGTTTCTCAAGTAGTTGGTTTCTCTCTTTTTATCTGACGCTCAATATTGAATTTGTTCTCAGCAATTTGCTGACATTGAGTCGAGATGAGTCCGCGTCCTGATACATCTCGCATTGCTTGTCGGCCTGATTTTCCGGACATTTTTCGGTACACTTTCCGTACGAAGATGTCTGAACGCCGACAGACGGCTGAGAAGGTTTGCTCGAGACGGAGCTTTGCCAGACCTCTGGGCAAGTTAGCTGAACTCCAACGTCCCAACCCTAGGCAAGCCTCGCCCGCCTTCGTCTTCTCGCTTCTTTAAACACGCTGAAACGAGAAGAAAACCGAGAGAACGAAAAAAAAAACAACACATCTAAGTTAAGTCCGATCGAACGGTTCCTTCCTCGTCTGAAAGAACCGCAGGAAAACGGCCCCTTCGTCGTCGTCGTCGTCGTCGTCGTCCCGCGAGCACCGTGCGGAAGAGTGCGGTGTCTTCAGGGTATTGGCGGGTGTCTTCATTGAGTTTCGTTGCCCTCGACGGCTGGAAATACGGTCCTGGCGCGGAACCCTGAGATCGCCTCAGGAAGGGGAAGCGCCACGGAGTTCTAGGGAACAACAGAGCTAGAAACAGAGCGACGAGGTTAAGCAAAGAAAGAGAGAGAGAGAGGGTGACCTAGCGCGAATTATTATTGTTACTATTCTCCTTCTCATAATTATCAAGGCGATAATACATACAAAAGACACGCGTAAAGATAAAGCACACAAAGACTTTTGCACGTCCCGTATTGGTTCGCGTTCTCGGTCTCCTGGGTCTGCCCAGCCCCGGATTGTTTCTCTTGGCCGTTCTCACGAAGTTATGAAGGCCCGTGCTGATCGGGCGGTCGAAGTGTATTCGTCGACAGGCGCCATGGTCGGTCGTTGTTCGACGTCGGCCAGGGGGAAGATCTTTTCTCAAAAGCTGTCAGACGCAGTCATCACGTTAGCACTGTCCCTCGGCATTGGCCGCTTCGGCCGCTGGCTAAATGTCGCTACAGTCTTTTCTTCTGCTACACTTCGCCTGGCTCAGCAGCTTCGTCGCCGCCGACATTCAGCATCGACTCGATGATCACTCCGTGACGACGGAAGAACCGGTCTTCGGATGACACGGCAAATCGGAGCGGGGCGGTCCCTTTATAGCCTCCTCTTCTGGAAAAACAGGCCGCTTCGGCTGTTCTGCACGGGCTACTCTGGAAGAGGGCATCCCCACGCGTTGGGACGGCGCAAGTGCAGACTTTGTTAGATTGGGGGAAAGGAGAGGCCAAGGTCGTCATCGCGATGGTCGGTGTTGATCACGTAACTGAGTGAACTCTGGATAGTGTCACAGTGCTAGTTGGATTATCACTATAATAATAATAATAATAATAATAATAATAATAATAATAATAATAATAATAATAATAATCATTGTTATTCTTGCTCAGACTACACCCAATAGTGATGGTCCGCCGGAATCTGCATAGCAGCAGAAACTTTGACTTCGGGTGACGAACCGCACGTCGCGCGCGCGCGCGCTTCACTTGGTAATTGATTGAATATTGAATTCATCGTTTGCTAGATGCAAACGCCTGTCGCAACTGCTTACGTGAACTAATCAGCAGCCGTAGGCTGTCGATAATGGAGGCGCAAAAACGACGATAGTTGTGTGCAGTCATGCTTGCCGCTCTCATGCAGCTGCTGCTCGGAAGTCAGCTGTGCATACGCGCACGAAATGCTCGAATGTAGATTTCTACCGCGACGCTAAATAGGTGGAAGTCGGCGCGCTAGAAGTCGGAACTCATTTGTCAACTCTTCCGAGTCCTGAGCAGCTCAAGCCACGCGCGTACGTACGGCGACCAGCGCAAGGCGCAATTAATGTTGTTATGCAAGACGTTCTCATACAAGAGGACGTTGCGGTGTTTCGAAAACTTACCACCACGTTGTTACCGCGAAGACGACGATGACGACGACGGTGCTCTAGTTCATTATTTAGCTCGCTTAGATTGAGCGTATCGGCAGGTTTCCGTGGCGGTATGGAAATCTGACGTCTCAGCGAGATAATGGAGAGTGACGGTCACTAAAATCAGTAAATCAGGTCGGATATTTTTTCGTTGTTGGTCGACGGCACTGCCACCTACCAAAGCAGCGACGTGAGCTCCCGCAGCGACCGCAAAAGCGATTTCATATTGCATCGTTCCAGATTTTTCTGAAGGCGGCGCTTTCGGAACTGAATTACTTTTCTTCCAAGTTCCTGCTCTGCAGTTGTGTGAGAACGAACACGGCTCGTCGCTCGGGGCTTCGAGTTGTTCAACAAACGAATCCGAGGGGGTGAAAGGGTAAACAGGCATTCATAGCAGTTACTTTACCTGTCTCATAGGACTCTTTGCCTAACTTCGAGTTACATACGACGCTACATGCAGGCCATGTGTACAATGGCAACGGCTTTCGCTCAGACACCCCTGACCGCCGCCGCCGCCGCCGCCGCCGCCGCCGCCGCCTAATGCCTACGGGGATTGCCCACTCGTCGCAATTCTCCTTCGCTTTCATTTAATTTCTACGCGCCACTTTATGTCACCCGGTCTATCTGGCTTGTATATTCGACTCTGGGGTGTTTCTTCCGTCTATCGACGAGAGCTAAGTGGGGTAGCAGCTATTGGCTCGAGTCTGCGACCTCTCCGGGTTTGTGTAACGAAACCAGTTATGTGCCTAGCTTCTCTGCCCAGCGCCGGTCGCGATGGTGGTGGTGGTCCATATTTCAATCTTTAGCACGCCCACCCCTAGCTCAGCGTCGCTTCGGTCCCGTGGGAGATTTCTTTCTCGTTTGGCACCCATCTTGTCTTCACGTGGTGGGGGACTCCCGCCTCTCTCCCGGGATTCACTCTCAAGGTCTGCCAAGTTATCCCTGTTGGTGTTTCTGCGCTGTGCCACTGTGACGAGTCCATTTTGCTGCGGGCCACAGCTTCCTCCTCCTCCTCCTCGTCCTCCTCCCTAGGCAAAAAGGCACCTGTCATATCCCCCGCCGGGGGTTGGGCTTCCTATCTCGGCTGGCTGTCCTCTCATGGTCTGCTTCCGACGGGCAGGCGGGCGGATGAGTCTAAGAGTGTGGACGGACCAGGCTGGATCGTCAGTCACGCTGGCATCACCAGCCTCGGCCTCGAGGGGCTCTGTTGGCCCCAGGGGGACCGGTGAGCTCGAACGGGTTCATCCGTCCGATGCTGAATGGGGAAACCACTGAAAGAAGCAGGCCACGATGAAGAGATCGAGTGGACGAGGAATAACGAAATAGGGACACTTTTCATTCCGCTGTTGTCTCAGGCTCGCTCCGATCGCATCTGCGAGTCGCGGAATGCGTTCATCTCCAAATACACGCATTGCTAAGGCTGGCCCGCTATCGAGATAGCATTCGTTTGCGGGTCCGGGCGGTGCATTTGGCTACCGTGCGAGGTTTCCTCGACTGAATGGACCGCGTACACATTCGTGATGCAGAAAATTGCCTTGATTGACATTTACATTAGATGATACCTGGCATTCGATGCTGTCACCGGCCAGACTCGTAGTGCTGCTGCCTCTCCACCTCTGTAACGTCGTCGGCATCGCTTCGCGATCAGGCGAAGCCACTGCGAGCAGTACTGACACCGAAGCTAAGCCATGAAATTCCTTTGAGTAGATCGTCTCTTGTCAAAGCCGATCTCTGGACAGAGTCAACGTTTAACGTCGTCTACTGTGAGGTTCTCGCATTTCCTCGAAACGGACGGATCGCGCACATGTGAACGTTCGTTCTGCTCGCAAATGCGCCACTCGGCTCGGCCTAATGAATAGGCGATTAGCGAAGCGTTATTTAGCACCGTCAGGATTTCTGTCACGACTGTCATGAAAAGAGGCGCCCGCTGCTCATGGCGGTCGTCAAGATGTAGCGCCCAACGGCGTCGTTATGATTTTCTGTCGGGCCGCACGAACTTCGTCTGGATGTCCTGCAGGGTCTGTTAGTCGTGCAGAAGGCATTTCAGCTCCAGCGCTAGACAGAAATCGTGCGACAGAGATCAGTTACTTCCGAGATGATGGTGTGTGTCCGTCGACATACCTAAATGGACGACGGACGAAGCAAAATCAACCGAATGGCGTACGCTCGACATACAACGTAAATATTTTCTCATTGTGCTTTCGAGGCGTCTTGTCAATGTCAGGGCAGATTAGGCCTGAACCCCAGCCAGCAGGGCACCCCGTGGAAAACGCCGAAGTGATGTTGAATCCGCCGACGAGCCAATAGAGAGACTCGGCTCATTTAAGCTGATTCTTTCTCTCTCTCTCTCTCTCTCTATGTAGCTCTCTCTCTCTATGTAGCTCTCTCTCTCTCTAAATCTCTCTCTCACTCTCTCTGTATCAGCCTATCTGAGTTGTCAGGACGTTCCGGCCAAAAAGCGTGCAGGACCCCTCTGTCCTTGCACTGCGGAAGCGGCTATCTGCTAGAGACGGCACCACCGGCGAAAGGGAGATCCTGGCGGCCAGTGCGCAATAAACTTATTAAAAATCCTGACTTGGGATTTGATTCGATCATAATAATAAAAGCTGTCATTAAACTCAGCGTAGTGATCGCCGTCCGGCGGGGTATTCAATTATCCAATTAGGCCGCGTGCGCGCCTGCTTAGACGTTGCCCTCTCGCTCGCCACTCGGTGGATGAGTTTAATACTTCGGCGCAGCCGAACGCGTCCTTATGGCAGCAGCGCGTGCCTAACGTTCAAGGGGGGAGGTGGAGGAAGAGGAGTAGGACGAGGAGGAGGCGGAGGAGGTAAAGACAAAGCGGGAAAGGAGAGCCTTAATTCGCGCAATCTAGCTTTATACGGCCGATGACCAGTTTCCCCCCAGGGGACGCGACAGCTCCCTGAGCTGTGCCCCTTTTCACATAACGCGATTCCGCTCCTGCGAGTTGAGAAGTTGAATTCGCCTGTTTTGCACGCGACAAAGGCGCAGCAGCATCGCTCTTGTGCTCGTGGGCACTCAACTTCGTTTCTTTTTTCTTGCGAAGTCGAAGGGGGTTAAGTGAACTCGGTTGTCGTTGAGTTCACCAGCGAGGAAGCGACGAAATCAGCCTGAAAGGAAGGCCGAATAGGACGAGCCGAGCAGGAAGAAGCCGACGCGCGTCGAGAGAGCCTCGCGCATCGCCATCGCATGCCGACTGTGGCGTCAGGCCCTCCTCCTCCTCCTCCTCCTCCTGCTGCAGGGATAATCGTCCTAATTCGTATGAATAGCAACGGTCCGACCTCGGGAGGGTCACGTACTTCGCCAGTAGGTACAGCGCCTTCAGAGGGGGTAATGTTAGCCGCCATCTTCCCCCATTTTGCGCCTTCCATAGATCCCCTTCAACGAGTTGCGCTCATCATCGCATCGATTTTCGCGGCTCTCATCGCCGACAGACTTCATCGTCAACTCTGCGGTGCTTCGAGCGGTCCTTCGGGTGTCCAGACCCCGGCCGTCTCGTGTCTATTTCTGGTTATTTCTCTATCTAGACGCTGGCGATACGCGACGCCGTACGCCGGAAGTCCGTCGGCCGAAGACAGACATCCATCCCGGCCCATCTGTAGCGGCGAGGAGAGGTAGAGCGTCATCGACTCGGTGTCATCCATCAGCTTGCGAGTTTTTCTCTGGATGGAGCAGTTCGAGTTATTCAGTTCGGCGAGGGATGACGCCCCGTCTGCACTAGCGTGACGCGTTGGACGTCGCCACAGCAAAGATGAAGACCATTTTAGGACAGGGGGGAAGGCGTAACGGCCCTGTCTTAGGGCTGGACGCGGCTGACGCGTCGGGGGTTGCCGTTGGAAAATACGGCTAGAGGCTCGAGAGGACGAGCGGAACAAAAATGGCTGTGGCGGCGATATTAAAGCGCGTTGTCAACGCGGGAACGTCTCGTGTGACATCTCCTCTTCTGTAGTTCTTGGTTTTTGGCGGCTGGTTCGATTCGCGCACCGAATCTGATACGTCAGGGCGTCATCCTGGCGTCGAGCGACGAACGGAAGATGCGGGAGATGTTCTTGCCTCGTCCGGTGTCAACATTTCCTCAACTCCGAGGTAGGGCTTGGGTTGAAGCCGGGGTGAGACTTCGTCCTTGAATATTGACAGCAAAACGACAGCAACGAACGTGGTCGTTGTGAGGACTCCCCGACAGCCGAGGTGTCCTCAAAAATCACATAGAGATCACTACGGTCGTTCTGAGGCAGCTGCTCGAATCAACATCTGGTCGACCTTCCTGCAGTGGAGAGCACCAGGCAGAAGACAGACTCTTCTGTCTGAAGGCGCTCTTCTGACTTCTGCTGAGTGGCTGCGCACAACAAGGCCGCCTCCGCGCACATGGCCAGAACGGCTCGGAATATCTTCGGATTACACTTCCGAGGGCAAATTCCACTGAACTGGTTAGCGTCATCTGCACTCAGAGGAGGCCGGCGACGCGTTTAGCCCAGGTGGAAGCCGTGAGACGGAATAAAGTCGCGGGGGCTACTCCAGCGTTCTTAAGCGATCCTTCAACCAACGAAGAAGCTATACGACGGTCCCGCATTTTTCGTCTATTTTTTTTCCTTTGGTTTTTTTTTTTTCCTTTTGTAGGGTGTAGCGTGGCCCATTTTTCAGCTCAGCCAATCCGAGCGGGGCAAACGGCGCGTCGAGGTTGCCCTTTCTCCACTCGCACATGAATCGTAGCGACGACTGGTTCGATGTCGTCGAGGTGCTTCCACTTTGACGTCGAGGTACGGGGAAATCTGGGGATCGATAGAGAGTCGTGAGGTCATATCAGGGTCATGTGTGGGTTGTGGGGTTACGTAGAGATGGGAAGGGGGGCCGGCGACGGCTAATAAATTGTGTGGTCAGTTATAGGGTTCGCGCGCATTTACATACCTACACTTCGCCTAAGTGGGGTGACCGCGAGCAACATTTATTGCCGGCGGTTTCCGGCCCGCCCTTTCACAATCGTCGTTGGTTCACAATCATTAGCTGAAGAGGAAAAACCTCACAGCTCGTGAAACCCCCTGCTACGGGATCAGGACAAGGCTCTCAACCGGGAAGAAGAAATGGGCGAGTTCGTTTGGCGTCCTCGCTTCCGTTCATTTTTCAGAGGCGAACGCACGCGGAGGGTGCGGGATCAGCAGCGTCCACAGCGGATGTAGCGAAGGAATTCGCGACGTACTTACTTCGATTCATTTCCGTTCCTAGTCGAGCTCTAAGCTTCATCATCTTCGGTGGGCGCGTTTGTCGCGCCCATTCGCCGTTAGTGGGAGGCGGGGGGGAAGCGGGGCTTGGACTCTTCGCCGGTGTGCCTACGACGGCCCTCGCATGCCGTGGGGTTGCGCGTGCTTCTCCACTAGAACAAAGGAGATTTTTAGTTGCGTTACGTGAGCGTGTGCACGATCGGACAATTAGGTCCATTTCTTTGGAATAAACTACCGAAAACGTTCTTCTGGCGTTTTTCTCGGATCGGTTATAAATGGATTCGTGTGGCAGCTTCTCTTCTATCGGTATCACAACTGAAAAACGTATTCCGGCGTGTTTCCGGCGTATCCATTTTGCTGACTCGTGCGCGACATTCAGTTTGGCCATGGGTGAGTCACTTTCGGTTGAACAAAATCGCCGCTGCTTCCTGGAGGGTTCCTCACACGGGGGGGGGCATCATTCTCAGCGCGCGTCTGCCCAAAAAAAAATCATTGAAGTCGCCCTTCCGAAAAATAACAAGTGTAAGCTAATTTTTCGGCACTCCCTTACCTCGAGCGCCGCTGGGGCGTCAGGGGGTCCTATCGCGCGACAGCTGTTCGGCAGAGGAGGAAAAGATTTTCTAATCGGGCATTGTTGACAAGCATCTCGTCTAATCGATATTCACACGCCACAGCCTCTGCTCATGCCGGAGCATCGCTGGCTGGGTAGAAAAAAAGGTAGCCAAAAATAGACATCCCGACGAAAAAGTACTCCTGCACCCCATCTCCTCTTGCGTTCGATCTCTTTTCCCAGGGGCACAATCCTTTCCTCGTTGTCGTCTTTTCGGCTTTTTCCGTCTCTACGGGATTTCTCGGAGGTCCCCGCGAACAAGGCCAACGAGCTATTCGACAATGGCCTCCGAGCGTCCTCCACCAAATCGAGTTGTCGAACGGGGGGTACTGGGCCCGTGCCGCTGTGCACCGGCGGGAAAATTCCCTGGAGGACATGCCCGGCGTGGCCTTGCCTGTTGTCCTCGGCAGATTGCGGCTTGAGCGGAAGAGCCGGGCGGGGGGTTTGCGGCTTCGAGCTTCTACAACGGCCTTCAGCGCGGCCTCGCATCTATGAACCGGTACCGGGACCACCCACCCACCGACCGACCGACCGACCGACCAAAAGAGAAAACGACAGGGGGTTGAGCCAAAAGCTGGGGACGGCCAAGTGCGTTTCGCCGGCCCGCGCCCCGCAGCGGCGTCCATCAGCTTGTCATTAGCGGGTACCGTCACCGTCCCATCTGTTCGCCTCCATCAGCTGATTGTCTGCCCTTCGCGCCTTTTGGTTAGGCGAGAGGCCTCGTGTTTTCTTCCCGTCTTTGTGCCGTACAGGGCGTCCGCTGCTGGCGGGTGTTCGCGCTCTATCCCACGCTACTCGCACCCTTCAGCGTTGTGTGTCGTGCAGTCCCTGACACCCATCGACCATCGTCCATTGTGCATTATCCCGGATGGCACTCGTTGTCAGCAGCGTTGGATCCCCCCGGCGTCTCTCAAACCCTTTTCCGAAGCCCCTTCCGCGCTTTGCCCCTTCGCTACCACTGAACAAGGCCTGCCTTGGATCGAACGACCGGCCATCGATACGCGGCGATGTGCGCGTCGGGCACCGATCTTCTTCCACATCCTCGCATGTTAATGAGAAACAACTGCTTTTGCGCGTCTTCTTCCCTCCCTGTCTCAGCCTCTTCGTACCACTTCTCCCACTCTCCGCCTGACACACCCCCTTGTTTCGGTTGCATCAACCAACGATTGGGGGTAATGCATTTCTCTGCTCTGAACAACAGCAATAGCGACAGTGCCAACAGGACGACACAGGGCCAACAGGACGACAGCACTAGCAGCAGCGCCAGGAAACATTTCCCCTCCTGCTCTGCGGAATGATTTTTTAGCCGTGTGTCAGCGTTGGAATTTACCAGGGGACGAGGGATCCCGCTAGGCAGCAACGTTGTTGGCATATGAACTTGAGAGTGTTGCCGACCACTGTCTGCTTGTCCGTTCGTCGAGTTTCGTTAGAAGCGATCGCAGCGTTTAGGGAAGGAAGGGAGGAAGGGCGGACAAAAGGTGACATCCTCGAGGACGGTGTCTGACAACAGCAGAAAGCCATCGTGTGCGATGCCGCTGTCGATTCAGGCAAGAAGTCGATATTCGCTGAGTGCATCCCTCCTAAAGTAGTAGCTTAGTTGTCCGTCCCCAGCTCCATGTGCGTATTGAGGATTAAGGGCGACGACTCAACAGACGAGAGCATCTAGTACGCGTCTCCAAAGCGCCGACCCTGGTCGACCTTGGTGGACAAGCGGCTAACGATGCGGACATTAGATACCCCCGCCGAACGCCTTCACGCGAGGAACAATTCGCCACTTCAGGAGCCTCGGCCAATCGGCCTCTTGACTTAGCCGCCCGTACAGCCTGTCCCGGAAACTGTCACGGACTCCGCGTACAAAAGGCGTCCCGTTCGCCGTGACGCGGTAACGTTGGCGGGAGTTTTGAAAATGCGCGGTTCTCGTTAGGCGTCTCACTCACATCGTCCTTATCTTCACACTTGACAGCAGCGACAGGGCCAACAGGCAAAGTAGGTTGGTTTCCTTTCATGACAGCATTTTCTAGCTACAATGGTCGTGTCACTTGGCCCGGAAAGATTGGAGACAACCGAACCGCCCGGCCATCAGCCTCTTCGTTTTTGATGTTTCTTCTTTGGAACGGAGCTGTTCTGTCTCCCCACTGGCTCGCGGCCCAGTTCCATGTTCCTCACTTCTCCCTATATCTCATGATGGGAACGTTCAACACCGACGGGTTCGACCCATTAGCCCGGCGTCCGCCTTTGCCCTGGTGGGGGACAGCCGCGAGGTTGGAGGGTGTGGGGCCTTTTGTTTCAAACGAGCGTTTCCGTTTCCTGTTTGCTCATTAGGCTTAACCACCACGTTCCGGACACGCTCCCTCGAATGCTTGCCCGCTCGACCGTTGCGCCATTGAGGGCAATTGGGATGGCCTCCGGCGGCCACTATGCGGCTCCGCATCGATCAAGGGGCAAGGGAGTAGTGTGTTGGGAAGGGACTAAACTAAACGAAACGAAATGGGACAGCCAATACGACGACGGCGGCTGAGAGCAAACGACCAACGACGAGCGCGATGGCCGGATCACGCTCGCTTCAGGACAACACCCGAGACCTTCCCCGGACGAGGTCGTTGCCACTTTAAAGGATGCACCTACCTTTCCTTCGATCGCCCTCGCTCTGCCGGTCTAACCGCCCGCGCCGTCTGCGCGAGTAATGCGTTCATTGACGACAATTTGCACATAGCGCACCCAAACGACACGGACGACGTGAGCATCCATCCATCCATCCACAGAAGCGGCCATCTCGCCATGCAAATCGAGCGCGGCGATAGACGACGATCGATTGCGGCCGCACGCGGAACGTTCAGTGACGCCAACTGCCATTTCTAACAACGCTGTTCTACTGTCGATAGACATCATCATCATTTCGTATCGAACGAGGGCGAACATGCGGTCGAGTTCGAGGCGCGGCGGCTGGCGGTTACGCGTCAGGCCACCTTTCCCACGGGATAGGAAAATCAAATGCGTACCAGATCGCCAGCAGAAGGAGAACAGTAGCCGGAGGACGAAGTTAGCTCGAACGTAGCCGCTAAAGACGGGAAGGACGGCGGCTTTGGCCCACACACACACACACACACACACACACACAATGTTTAGCGATTATTTGATGGTTCTATGGGACGCGTCTATGCGTCGGTACAGAACTTTCCTCCGGAAGAGTCTGTAGCAGCGACCCCACTCGGCCGTGTCGACGATCCCAACAGCCGTTCGCATTTTTTTCCCTTAGAAATCACAGTCAAAAGCTCCCATTACGAATACGACATTGGGCACGATTTAGATAATGACCCATATTTGAGAGTTAAAAAAAAAAATATATATATATATATATATATATATATATT